>CM043017.1:82502824-82671373 GCA_023690525.1 Holotrichia oblita | reverse complement strand
GAAAACTTAGATGTGTAATGTCCTTAATATGTTACAACAAAATGAATACAGCTTAAGAAGCATTTCAGTTGCAGTTATCATAAAAGAAACCTTAATTTAAATTCCATTTTTATATATGTTCGTAGTTACGATTAGGTACATCTAATATTTTTGTTTTTATACCCTCAGAAACAATAAACTAGATAAACAGTAACTATTCTTTTCCCGTTTTATAGTTAAAAATTGCGTAACTCGTTAAGCTTGTATTCTTATTAAATCGCTTCTAATAAATAAATGAAAATAAAAACATACCATTAACAAACCGTAGCCTACAAGAGCACCTGCTAATTGACTGACAAAATAAAAAGGAACTAGTAGCCAATCTATTTTATTCATAATTATAGCTGCTATGGTTACGGCTGGATTCAAATGGGCGCCAGATATGTGTCCAAACATCTGAAATTTGTTAGAATTTATTTACATATGATCGGTTTAGTTGCAATACTAGTTTATTCGGTCAAAATATACTTGCCTGAACGGCCATTCCTACAGCTAAGCCAAAGGTGAGTGGTGCAAATTGAATTACTTTGGTATCGTATATATCGACAATGCAACCCATGCATCCTATGAACATCAGTGTAGCTGTACCAAGTACTTCGGCTAGACATGGTGCAACAAGAGTTCTGTACTTCTTTTCTGGAACTAAATAGTTTCTTCTTTTTATTTAGTAATCTTGATATTACTCATAATTGTACAGGTTGTGTATATAAATACTGCATATAATAAATATTTACATTACACAATTAACTTTGCTTGTCGTTCTGAATGTATGTATATTAGACTGTACATATTACGATAGATTAGCTACACTATACAGGTCAATGTGAATATCAGCAAAGCCTTGACAAAATTAACGTTCTTATGTTTTATTAAACTAAATACCACCATTAACCACAAGATTTAGTTGGATTTATCCATTATAATAAGTGTAATTAATATGCTTAATATCACCATTATAATCACTTAATCAGGATATATACAATGATCCCAGTAAGATCTGTATACTAAAAATATCAAAAGGCATTGGACTTGAAAAAGTTTCTTAAATCTAGATAATACTTATCAAAAACTGGCATATATGCAGCAATAATTTTTGTATAAGAAACTTAAAAATATTGAAAATATGTATGCGTGAAAACATCAATCTTAATGATGCATTAATTCAGTTTAAGAAAGATTTATTTCTTGTCCTTACACTGCACATTTACTATCTCATATTACTCATTGCTTCACATTAATAAGCGAATCTAGAATTTCGGTATAAAACTTCATACTTCCTCATTTGGTCAGTAGTAAAATCTCTACTACTCTTCTTTGCCTAACAATTCCCTTGTCCCTAATGTCTCCAACTTTCTGCAAAACGTGGAGTAATTTTCAATAAATTTACGTTCGCACTTTTCTGTCCTAGATTCTTCCAGAATATTCTAACTAATAACTTCTACCATACTATAAACTATACAATTTTCTACAAAATCTCGATATGCTAATATGCAATCTAGTCATCTAACTATATGTAAAATAATTGAAACTGAATATTTTCTTACAGCTCAATGTTTGGCAGATGTGACAATACTTTTAAGCACAGAATTGACCAGGACAAGTGTTGCCCTAGTATATAATAAATTTAATTTTTACATATCCAGAGCTATTCGCAGTCATAGCGAGGAGGGTTCCCAAATGAAACCAGAGCCAGCTCTAGGTATCACAAAGAGTGCAGTACGTGGTGCAATTAATGAGTCGATTATAAAACAACACCAACTAAATTAGAACCATGTAGCTAGACAAAGGCACAGCAAACGGATGATGGAACGACCGTCACAACGATTAACTGCTGACTTACTTGCATTAAACAGGACTCAGCTTAGGCAGGACATGGCTGTCTAAGAGGTCACCTGCGTAAGATGGGGACCTATAAAGATAAACGCCTGTAATGAGTAGGAGAAAACAGCCTCTCATATCATCTGCCTTCGAATGCATGGCTTTAATCAATGTAGGGTTTGCTGCTGTAAAGCGCGTTTGATTCCAGTGGAAAAGATTTACCGATACTTTTAATCTGATGGATTGCAGAGGTTGAATAAAATGAAATCAAAATTATGAATAACACAATAGGGCCAGTGGGCCGCAGTGCCAGGGATAACTAAAGACTGCTCTGCATTGATAGTCAATCAATCAATATTCCCAATCATATTCAAATAAGTAAACAGCTGTATATATAGAAAATACATAAACAGTCGTTTTCGTCACAGATAATTAAATGAACAAAAGAACAACCTAAATGTATAATATTTGTTTACTATGTTATGTATGTTGAATCAAAATTTCGTTTGTTTATTCGAATGATTTCATAGTTATAAATTTGTAAGAAACGCAGACTGTCTTTTGAATGGCATACTTTCACATTAGCTTCACAAAAATCATGCTCTGCCAATGCATATTTTTTGCAGTTCTAATTACTCAAAGATAAAATTTATTTAATTTTTTATTTGATGCCATAAAGAACTCCATGAAAGTATCGAGAATGACGCACTCGTAATCTATAAACGCATTGTTTTAATCTAATTTAATTTATTGTTTCTAGAGTGGTCAATTGTAGTTCAAGTGTCAATAAATCTGAAGTTGAATTGCCAAATACAAACGTAGTCAACTAAAAAAATCAAATACCTTATCATAGCGTATTGTCAACCATCAACAAAATTTTTAAAATTGATATTATAATTTACTTTTCTATTCAACTGTAAATTGATACACAAAGTATACAAAAACAAAAATAATTTATGCAAAATTAATATAGAAAAGTTTAAGTAAAATCTTCCAGTTGATAGAAAAAATAACGAGCTTGTTTAGTTTCAAAATGTCAAGATTCCGTTCATTTACTATGTGCTTACAGATCTTGTTTAACAACCTGTGGCCAGATTTTTCCATGAAATACAACTTGTCTGCCTGTTTCTCAACTTCTTTAGAAATCTATCTTCCAAATTCGTAAAAATGCAACTTCTTGGAATGTGTATAATAGTTTTATACAGAAAAACGAATTTCAGTTCTCAGCATTATTAATACCTTGCTCGCAACTAGTTCAAAACTGTTCCAGTTTATCACGAGCTTTAAATTGCTACTCTATTCTAAATAACAGAGAAAAGAGTTTAAAGAAAAGATATTTATTATTATTAATGTATATATGTAGTATAGTAATGTAATTAGTGTATAGCTATGAAACTAAATAACAATAACTTTAATTTGCCCTTTGATTTGTATAAATGCAGTAGGAGGTTAAATTGTAAAATTCTCTTATTTCGAAAGTGTTCTATGTCTTAACTATCAACAATTTTATACTTGGCCGTACCTTTTTATTTGGTCTAACGAAGTCGTAAGATACATTAATGCGCTTTTTCTAAAAATAATATGCATCATCTCAATTACATTAATAATAAATTTTGACAAGAAGTATGATCACAAATTGAAGAGAGTGTTGGATACAACAAACTATTGTATGTAGATACCCGTAAAGAAATAACTGCATGAAATTACCAAAATCACTTTGCTAGAGGTGTGAAATTGTGTGAAAAATATTGTTTGACAAAAAAATGAGTTTTTAAGTTAATATTTTCTTTTTGTTAATAGTATTGTGTAAAGCCAAAATAAAATATAGTTATAAGGTCGTTCAAACACATGTACGGCTTAATCTAAATAAAATCGTTTCGTTAAAAATCACGAAAACGTTACGTATTTGCTGGCATTTTATTAAGTCCATACTCGTGAGTCTGTTAAACCAAAAAATAAGTTTCAATAGTCAGTTGAATATTACAAAATAAAATCCAACTTCACTTAAATGTACTCTTTAGTTGTATAGCCAATGGCCACTTCGCTACTTCTTCAGCACGACTGGAGATGCTACGCATTAAGTAACGAAATGGCCATACACTTAAAGAGTATATTTAAATGAAGTTAGTTTTATTTTTTAATATTCAACTGTATGTTTATATACTTCACTAGCTCATCAATCTATATAAAGATTCAACAGTCTTTTCCAAACTAACAGACAGTTTCGTTTAATTGTATTTAACGCAAATCCGTTTGTGAAATATCGGTTATTAGCGAAATTAACAAACCGTCTTCTCTTGGTATAATAAATGTATCAAACTAGCTAAATATTTTTCTTGATTTATGTATTATTATATTTTACCTGTTTTTTGGACGGAGATTGAGAAAAATTAATAATTTGAATCTGCTTATTGGAAGATAGATATTTCAAGATTTCATCGTCCATATTTAAAACTGTTTCTTCTGATTTCTCTGTCAAAAATTAAGTAACTGAATTAGTTCACATCGTTTCGCCTGCGATACTCTGGATTTGCTTTTAACAATCAAGCTTTTTAGTTTTAATAGGATATAAATAAAGTGGGGCAATAATAAATTATTTAGCTAACAAGCGAATGGGCTGATATATATTTTTTGATGTTCCTCATACCTTCCAATTATTTTAGTCATAATATATAGTATGTATGTATTTCTCTTACAGTGTTCATTCATTATTGCAATAAAAATGGACAGTTTTGCGTTCTTCTTCTTGTTCGCTACAGTCTGCATTTATATTTAGAAATAGTGTAGCTTGAAATTAAATACATATCAAGCAAACTTAACCAAATGTTGTCTTAAGAATTTATGAATAATATTTATGATATAGATAGCTGTCATGTTTAAGATTAAGATTTTTAATATAATTTTAATAAGTACTATATGTGCTTTATTCTGGTTTCAAATGCTAATTAAAGTCAAAATCCAAAATACGTTAATCTATATAAGAAACATAATATATTGACAAGCTAAGCTATAGATGAGATATCTAATCAGATCTATTAAGTACATAGAATAATAATTAGCAGTATTTACCAAAAATCATACTGTTTCTAATATCTGTAGCACCACTGCAGTTAAACTAATCAAAAGCAATACACGGATAGACATAGACTCTGCTCTGATATGTGGCATACACAATAGTAATGCTAGAACAAATGCAGTTAATCTTCAATGCGTGGGTGGATTAAAGTTACTATATTATGTATAAATGTTGATAAATATAAACTGTTACTCCGAATTTCGACATTACAAAGATTACAATAACAAAATAATAGATCAGTAAACTCTTACTTAACAGCTCAATATGTTTATTTAAAAATAGTACACAATGATGTGATCATTTAAACAACATAATTTGATTTTTCTTAAATTAATCTAAAATATTATTCAAAAATGTCAAAACTGTTAATAAATATTTCACTGTTCCATACCAGTGAACTACCTAAAGTAAACTAGATATACTAGAATAGTATGAAATGTGGAAAAGAAAACCACGAAACCTATAACAAGTAAAATATCCTTATCTATAATTCCTTTAGAATGCCTATTGTGCATATTATATATTTACTCTGATAAACGATTGTGTTAGATAATTAGTGTAGAAGCCTCTATGAATGGCAGCATATATATTATCACTAATTTAGTTTAAAAGACAATAATATTACATAAACGATTGTTTTTCTGATAAAATCGTTCACAATTTAATCTAATTTGCATGTAGTTTTCATGTTACATTGAAATACATTCGTTTAAATTATCCGAGTAGAAACGCTATTATAGTCACAAATTGTATAATTGGAAAAAGAAAACAATATACAGGGTGACTGGTATGGAAACCTACATACTGAGAGTAGACCTATTAGTAGAGATCATTTGCAATAGATTTAGCCAAATAGGCCTTATAATGGATGATTCATTTAGACCTTTTTTATAGGTTTTTTTTAAGGTTTTTTGTGACTGATGTCATTCTGTCATCCTATTTTGATTCAGTATTGCTTGACATTTCATAATGGAAAGACTCACACCGCAACAGCGTCTCCAAATTATGCAGCTGTATTACGGAAATCAGTGCTCTGTAAGAAAAGTTTTTCATGCACTACGAGCAACATATGGTGTGCATCATCGACCTTCCGAGACCACTATTGCCAATATCATCCGCAAATTTGAGTCTCAGTATACGCTATCGGATGACAGGAGATCAAATAGGCCACATCCAGCCCGTAATGAGAAGAATATTGCTGCTGTAGCGGAGAGTGTAGCTGAAGATCGTGAGGAATCAATTCGACGCCGATCTCAACATCTGGGCTTTAAAGCCTTACAAAATCCAGCTCGTTCAAGACTTGAAGCCACAAGACTTAAATTTACGCTTAAATTTCTGACAATGGGCTCTGGAACAGCTTAATGAAGATCTTCTGTTTTCACGTCGAATTTTGTTCAGTGACGAGTCACATTTCTGGCTCAACGGATACGTCAATAAACAAAATTGCCGTATTTGGGCTGACGAGCAACCCGAAGAGACACTCGAACTACCGTTGCATCCTCAAAAATGCACTGTGTGGTGTGGTTTATGAGCCGGTGGAATCATCGGTCCGTATTTCTTTAAAAATGAGACCGGACAGAACATCACCGTCAATGCCGAGCGGTACCGCACTATGATAACGGACTTTTTGTTGCCTGAAATTGAAGCTCGTGATATCGGCGACATTTGGTTTCAGCAAGACGGAGCTACGGCACACACAGCGCGCGAAACAATGGCTTTATTGAGAAATCATTTTGGTGAGCAGATAATTTCGCGTTTTGGACCTGTCAACTGGCCGCCAAGATCGTGTGATATCACACCTTTGGACTTTTTCCTTTGGGGATACGTGAAGTCAAAGCCAGCTACAATTCAGGACTTGAAAGCTAACATTACTCGTGTAATTGGGCAAATACCGATCGCAATTCTGGAAGGAGTGATCCAAAATTGGACTCTCCGAATGGACCATCTACGGCGTAGCCGCGGCCAGCATTTAAATGAAATTATTTTTAAAAAGTAAATGTCAAAGATTGTTCTTTTATGTTATAATAAAGATTTTGCCGTCGAACTTCATTTTATGTGTTTTATTTAGAATTTAAAAACAAAGGTCATAATGAATCACCCTTTACAAAAGTGAAAAATATTCGAGATATTGAATCTTTGTATTTTTTCCAAAATCCATTACTGCCCGCAGAATTAATACGTTTACAGATTCTAGAAATGATTATCATATTGGGAAATCACTGACCATAGCATAAACAACAGTTAGAAACCGAACCATACTTTAAACACATACCAAGCATATCCAAGTACTAAATGTGACCAAATGATCAATTCATCGATACTTTTAGCAAACGATGATGTTTAACTTATAAGAAGCCTTATTCAGCATTATTTACGCGACTGAATTAGAGCAGTTACAAAATTAACCCATTTGCTATGCAAAAAGGGAAATAAGTTACTCGTTGGTTAAAAAATAACTAAAATTACAACGGTTACGAATTACACTCATTTGATACTAATATTTTAGTAACAATCTGGTTCTCCAGAACGTTACAAAATTAACGTCCGTCACATTGTAACTTCAATCACAAATTGTTGCTTGGGGTAATCGGTTCAAACAAAGATGTTGAATGTCAATCAACGTAAAACAACGCACGGCGAATCTACTGGTTTATATTTGAAAATCACAAATCAGTGGTTAACAACAATTTGGCAAAAACTTAAACAAAAATATAATATTATATACATTTATTTTAACTGGGTTCTTTTTAAAATGACACCAGATAAAGCTTCATTTAGAAAGCAAAAGTGCTCAGGACGAAAAATGGCTAAAGACTGTATTACTGTGTTTGTCTATGCAAACATAAACGGTTTCGAGAAGACAAAATTCGTTGTTATTGGCAACTCAGCTTCACTGAGATGTTTCAATAATGTTGAGGATTTTTCTGTAACATATTTTTTCAATAAAGATTACCTCCGACGTTTTTGAGGAACTAAGATACGATAAGAACCCGTCTTGGTTAATAACTGTCCGGCACATCAAAAAAGTCCTTTATCTCAATTGCATTAAATTAATTTTTTGCCACTATTCGACAATTTAAATTTAATTTCTACCGATGACGGCGTAGTTGCAGCTGAGTTTCCTTCTGATATTTTTTATCTGCGGTGAGGCTAGAGGTTATTGCTTCTATGAGCAAGAGCGACAAATCTGATAAGAAGGTGGATTTGAGGATGAAAATAACCTGCCAACAGTGTTTGAAGCCTTGAATTCACTTGAAGCTAAATTCGTTCGATGTAACAAGTTCAACAATTGAAGTTGTTCAAAACACCATCCAAAGAGAAAAAGTGAAATCACTGACTTTTTAAAACTAAATAAGTGATTCTTTTCTGTGAGCAGATTTTATGTATGTATCTTTAAGCAGTAAAATACTGTATATACATTATATAATTATACATATAATTCCCGAGATACTTCCAAATATTAAAAGATGCCAAATTTCCGGTGAAGTTTTTGTTTTGACATATTTATAATTATAACTAATATAAATGATTAAACCTCGATTATTAAGCTTTGATATGTATTCCAATAATATAACATTATTTGTCGTTTTCTGCATTACTTTAGTAAACAGCATTATTATTAATGTAAGTACTTGTTTGAAAAACCTTGAACTTAGATAAATATTGCGTTGAATGAAATAATATACAGGTACATAATAACAATGTGCATACTTCGGAATCAATATCAATCATCAGATAAAATCGTACAGAATATATTTTGTTTATCAGATATACGTAAAATCGTGCAGTAAACCCAAGTAGCATTTAGAATTAAGCCAATTTCGTATGACATGAGCCACCACCTCCTCATTATCAGTGATAAGTTAGATAAATGCTGTAACTGTGAATGATGTAATTTTTACGACTAGTAAAATAGGTATATACAAATTATTATGTATACAAAGAAACCAATTTACCTTCAATATATATCTTTTCTGCATACTGTACTCTCGCAGCCATTTTATCCGTAACTACAATGATGATTACCAAAAGTTACGAACACGCTAATACTCCAAACAAACAGATAAGAAACTATCTGATGGAATTCGATTTATTCTATCAATATATATCTTAAATGATTGTACATAATCTAATCATAGCATTTTTATGTGAAATAGTGGACAACAACCGTCAATGTACTTGGCTTTAAAATATACTTATGTATGTAGCACTATTGTAAAACTAGGTATGTATGTATATTACTTTAAACTTGATTATGTGAGGTACACTTATGAAAAATGTACGAAAAATATTAATACACAACAATTTTTCTTTCATGTGTGTTGTTTGCTCTAAAAGTAAACAAATACACAGATATAACATAAAACATTCCCGTTAGATACATGAAAATGAGTACTGGAATTCCGCAATCATAGTCCGACGTATGTAGTAGATAAGCGTCATTGTTAATCATTGATATATCACTAATTTCATCTGCTACTACGTTGAAATTTGTTACAAGATACCGACTACATCTTTGTAGTAATCGCATTTAAATAATAAATGTCATATCAGAAATATTTTATTTTCTATTTACAATTCGTTTTTGGAAATTATTTTAGACCAAAGCTGTTGATGTGAGTTATAACTATTACTTGAGGTTAGCGAAAGATACTACCTTTCCAAAGACCACACTGAAAAAAACTTAAATAGCGGCATTAATTGATTTAGTAATTTAGAATAATTGAAACTCTTTTCAAAAACACTTTCTACTTTAGCATTGTATTATACTTATGCAACTTCTACAGTCGTATCTTTTCAAAAGATTCGGAGATTTAAGGCCAATTGCGACAGGTGTAACTCAAGCTAATGCGCTAAAGCCAATATGCTATATAAAAGCTACCTGTCTAAAATAAAAGATGTTACAGATACCAAGTTTGCAAATCATACTACAATTAGAGCTAAGAGTATAGACGAAGCGTTAAATAAATCTGGCCACATTAATCTCACAAACAAGATCAACCACACGTCAGTATTAATCAGCTATCAAAAAATAATTAAAAAATGTAAAATATGGAAGCATTTTTTAATCTTGGAAATTTATCATACTAAAAAATAACGCGTAACGATAATATTTGACACATTCATGGCTCCAATACGTCAGCCACATTTTTGTGTTGTTTAACGGGTAACGCTCAATAATGTTATCCATCTAATTCAAATTTACAATTAATTGAATTAATTGTTAGAAAGGAAAAAATCACACACATGTAGGTATTTATGGTGCCGTGCCATTGACATTGTTATTTTTTATGTCAATTTTTCCAATTTGATAATATAATGCCTACTCAAACAATTAATTGAGATAACACTATCTAGTCTAATATATGGAAAGAAAACGTCTGTTGGCCAAGTTTTAAGATGATTTCAGGTCAGTATTTCTATCCAAAAAAAAAACACATACGCGTATAACTGATTGCTCTAATAAAAGTCCAAATATGCATATAATAAGCAACACAGTATAGCTGTATATTGTAGAGTGTAGAGATGGTATACATCTTCAACCGTCTTCTGATCTTTCTCAGCTAAAGTGCAACTAAAGAATACGGCTATCTTAAATTGTTTCTCATCCGAGTCTTATACACTGCTTCTACCGACACTAACGAAACGACGATGCGTTTCGAGGATAAAGTTAATACTTAACAATCATAGGTTCTTCATACTAATTTGTGTAGTAAATTCTCTATTATTACAGTACCCTTTATCGATATTTTCTTCGTGTAGATATTGTAACTTCTCACTTTTGAAACGATGTTTTGCACATTCCGCAGCAGATAGCTTGGTTTTAGTATTTTCAAATATTCTAAAGATTTAACACTATAATTTAGGTCGTTGGTATTTTTCTCGCTCTCTGAAAGCACATGTATGTAATATTATCAATATTTTTGCTTTCTTCTAGTAATTCTTCTGTTCTTTCAAAATCCAGTTCTATTAAAGTTTCAAGGAAGAGTGTATATCATTCAAACCATCAGACAACTTACTTTTAGCTGGTAGGAATTACTGTCATAGTAGTTCCTTAAAACCTTTCAAAAACTCAACTGGTATCCCACGTAAATCGTCAAAGTTCGGAATCCAATCAAAATTTTAAATCATTTGTAAGTAAAAATTGCAGGAAATATATAACGTCCAATTCAGTCATAGATGAATTGATTTATTAAAATATCGCTGGCATTAAAGGATGGCAAGTACTTTTTCAGAACGATCATTTTATACTACCACCGGAAAATAATATAGATATTCTTTATTTTTCTCTGAGAGGTGCCAAAATTAATATCGTTATATCTGAATATAGTTATGCATTGTGAATGTGTTTTTGTCAGTTGTCTACTAAAGGCGTTAGCTTCCACTGATACATCAAACTGGCACACTATATAAAATTTTTTGCACAAGTTCTAAAACTAGAAGCAACAATAAATATCATTCTATATCTCACAGGCATCCCTAAATAAATGCTAATTCTCAGAATCTAGTTATCTTCGAAACCTTAAATCCTATCTGCATCGATTAAAAATAATATACGCTTAACCAACATATGTATGTGTATACATGACAAGTACACCTGACTTGACTGTTTCGATCTACGTTACTACAATAATTCCTAAATTGTAATCATTACAGGCAGAAATTTTAATAGAAAACGTTTTCAGATTGACCTTCGAATTATAATTATCTGTTTGATAATTTATGCTGTTATAGACGAGACATGGATTTTAAGCTTATACATATGCATGACATATGATTTAATGTAATCTTCAGATCAAATTTAAGATTTTTATAACGTATATGAGTCATACTAATACGAAACGATATGTCCAAGTTTAGAATCAAAGATTCTTAATTGTTTTGATGCACAAATTATCAGCTATTATCTGTATACGACATATGTAAAATTTGTCTCAAACTAAATGACATGGCCTTACGGCGATGACAAAAAACTTTCGTTCTTATGGGAATGACATATGTATATGTCGATCCCAGTTATATCTCATAGACTATCTTACTGCGTAACATATTATTGTATGCAAGTATTTAAATCGCTTCGTTTACAAAAATTTCACTCAACAGAAAATCCAAAAATATAGGCGAGTGGGCTTAACCAAAACGGAAAATACAATTAGTAGTAGTCCCGAGTTCCTATTACGAGGGCATCCAGGTTTTGATTGAGCTCATACTACAGTAATATATGTATGCAGGGTATTTCACGGAACCCGTTAGCTAGAAAGTTTAGGGAATCTACTCTTAGTACAATTCTGTAATTTCGATAATTGCCTTTGCGGTATTGGCTCTACTGTTTTAAAATATTTTCAACTAAATCTAACTTCCGGTTGTACCAGAAGTAAATAGCAACTTTGTTATTTTTAATACAATAGTATAATTTTTAATGCAATCGATTCTACGTATTGTTTGCAAATATTTTGCATTAGGATATCCTATCCCTAAATTCAACTGTTTCCTAGATATGTTGAAGTCTTCCGGATGTTGTCGCGAAGATAAGTTTGCACTTGACGTTTCGCAGAAGACACAGTAAACAACGGTCGTGAAAATCTACGCTCAAAGCTTTCCAAGATATCTACAATTTTCCTTAATATTTTTCTATGCACCATCATAAAGAAAAATTAATATTGCAAAGGGCGTTGAAGCATAAGGTGCCAAACTTCTGCAAATGAAAGTAAAAGATCATAGATACTGAGAACTGTCATAACAATTCAACAAAATATATACAGGGTGTGAAGAAATTAGCAACCAATTCAGATATCTTGAAACATTAAAAATTCTTTTTTTCAAATGGCACTTATTAGTAGTTTTTATTATAGCACTTAATTCAGCAAGATCCTTATTAGTTTTTACGTTATTAGAAATTATTAGTTCTAACTACGCAAAATATGCTTATATCTGTTATTTTTCTCATAGTTAGCTATGAAAATAAAATGTTTCGGTAAGAGTTGTCAAATAAGTGACAGTTTATAGTGTAGACTCATTGGTCCGCGCAATATGACCATTAATCACCTTTATATCCATGGTGAATGTAATAGAATAGCAGCAAGAATATGTCATGCACATAATGAGATAATTAAATGAGTAAGTGGATATATTTACCACCTACGACCGTGGCGAAATTTAGAAGAATTGAAAGCAACTTCTTAAATCATGGAACTCTTACAGTTATCAAAAGCCTATATTCCAAGCCCGTCAACAATGATGAAGCGAATGAAATTAACATATTATGTTAATTTAATATACACGGTTATTCACCGAACTGGTTCGTTAGAACTTTTCGATATTTATCGTGAATTTGGTTATCTGTCGTCAAATACTCGACATATGCTATTCACAAGTCCGTTAATGGAAATACATTTCTTTTGCCATTTTGCTCGACTGATATAAACTATGTGTGTATTTATAGTACAAATACAATATCAATTGAGTGACATTCAAGGATTACTAAGATTTTAAATGCATTAAAAGAGCGTGATTTTCGGACTTTTACCAGAAAAGCACTTATAACTCGGAAACCGTAAAAAATACAAACTAAAATAATATATAAGATGTTCTATTTAAAAAAAGTGACTTTCATCGATGTAAATTTAAAATGAACATTAATTTTCGATGGCCTTGTATACATAGACATATTTTTGAACACGTAGATTTGATGCGCTATATTTCACCTAGTAACATGTCAAATATCAAGAATTTCCCAACAATGGTTCCAGAAACACAGAATTTTTAACATAACTTTGCAGTTGGCTGCATATTTGAAAAAAATTGAATAACTCAAAAACAGCTGATTTTGGGTATAAGGTACATTAATTAAAGTTTTGATGCAGAATTGCATGAGCTATGTAAAAGATGTATAAAAAATATACCATGCTATTTAAATTAAGAAAGTTGACGTGAACTTCCGTTAAATCGGAAGTGATACAAAGAGGTAAAGAATTTTGCCAGCAAGACCAGATGATATTATCGGTAACTATAAGTTTTCAGAATTGTAGGATTTCAGGAACATCGAAAAGTTCTAACGAACCAGTTCCGTGATAACGCTGGATTTCCAACAAGTTCAACCGTTGCAGCCGCAGTTGATCTCGAACTGTTAGAAAGTTTCGTGTTTCTGATTTTGAAACGACAAAATGCGACCATATTCGTTTCAATTATTACAAGAACTACACCCATGAGATAATATTAAACGAGTTGAATTTTGTGAATTTACCGAGCTAGTAGCGTAGTAGTAGGCTAATACACTTACTTCCTAGTCCGGCGGTACCGGATTCGAACCCCGGTACTTCCTTTCTAAATTTTCTTTTCTGTAGTTTCCCAAATTCCACGGCAAATGCGGAAAAACAACATCTTAAGTCGGTTAACAGACGCAGGAGCGATAATAACTCATGGTCAACCGATGCCCCCCCGTTATTGGCGCAAGCTGTTGAAGGATGTTAAGGCAAGAATTATTATTATTTGCAAATCATTTTTAATTAATTGGTCATTACTGTAGATTATAATTTCTGAGATTTAAAAAATAAAAACAAAGCAAATATGCAGTCGCTAAAAAATAATCTTATAGCAAAGTACTCTTTCACTTTGAAAAGCTTGATCGAAATATGAATTTTTAGGAAGCTGATATTCTCTTGTTAAACCAATGTTTGGAAAATCTTAATAGTCAGGAGCAGAGAGACTGGGAGAAGAATTTCACCCCACTTAAAAGTAATATATAGAACTACCCTGGATAGACCTTCCTCTATGCGCATATAATAAAAAGTACACAAAATATTTTGCAGATTGTGGAGGCACGATATTGAAACGCATGATATTGACGACATACATTTCTTAGTAAATTATTCCTGTCAATTCCGTCGATATTTAAAAAAAGTTAAAATACATACAATTTTGTCAATGGAGAAACAATATTTTGTAACCAATAGCAAGATAGCATTACGTTATATTTTATAATGTATTGCAGTATATAATACTAAATTGATCAGTACCAACTTCAAAATTAACACATTTCGGAAAATAACCTATTCCTACATCTTGATCTTTAATCTAAAATTTCTGCATTTCAAAATCGAAAGTATGGTTGAATTTATTGCATCACTAGCTAACGCACAAGAATGCTCCCCAGTTGCAATACTGCTTTTGTGCTGACTAACCCTATGCTTTAACAATTGTGAGATTGTCCCAGATATTAGCTTAATCTCCTAGAAAACTAAAAACAAAAAATACGTGCATTGTTTATATATTATATTCACGTAATAACATACATATAAGTACTAAAAAATCATTACCTCATAGACAAGTAATTTAGATAAAAACTTGTTATGTTACTAATATCTTATCAATAGTATAAGAATTACCTTTTATGTTTTCAGACTCAAATTTCTTACGGTATACAGCCCTTAAATTGAGATTGATATTGAGATTTTTTGCAGGTATACACTTACTTGTAACTTAATAACAAAAACGATGTTATTGATTCCAATAAAAACATCATATCTTTTTTATATATAAAACAGGAATAAAATTTGACTAACCATTTAATAATTTACCATTATTATTACTTAATATTTTAAATATATAAATTATTATATAAATATTTTGCACTTTTAATATTTTGGTATAATATAAAAATGATTATTAATTGACTTAATAACGGAACCATATATCTGAATATTACCGAAAAAACATATGTACTTATTTACAGTGGCGGCTTGTCCATAGGGTCATTTGGTCAATGACCTCCCAAAAATTTTGACAATATATAAACAATATATTAATTATTACGTGTTTTATTAAAATAGGTAATTTACTCGCAAAAGTCGCAAATATAATTAACTTAAAAATTTAAAATTTATCGGCCGTCCGTCGTATTCCAACCTCCTGAACGTTGGGCTGGCGGTGCGAACTGTCATCATTGTATTAAAGCTACGCGGAAATATCCGAAGAACTCGCAGCGCCCGAACCGACGCGAACGTACGAAGCATATAATCTAGTTTGGGTCATAAGCCCACTCCACTTCTTGTCTATGGCCCACTCATACCATTGGCACTGACCGCCAAGATTTAAAATGGAACTAGTGCAGCCCTCTATATTTTAGGGAGGCAGAATAGTTGATATTTATCACGGTAGATGGAACCCTTGAAGAATAAAATTGGAATTGGAATAGTTTGCTATTTAAGTTATGTTATTATTATTTTCGTACTACATATTTTGATTATTTTTAATTGCGAACAATTCAATAGTTTTATAGTTTAATGTAAGTGTATAGTGTGTGAAAGCTGTTGTCAAACAGTTTTATAACAGTGGCTAATAAAACGGTATGAGCATTTTACAATATTTAAATGAATATTATAGCCTTCGATATGTGTTCATGGACTAAAATATCAAAAATTGTATATAAGAATGTAAAGAAATGAATTATTCTTAACGTGATGTGTCCTGTCCATAGTGAAACAAACAAAGATTTTTTTAAATTTAATAATTTAACAATATCTTCTGGGCTGCAACACATTTAATGGCAAGTTTAGGCGTATTACTTGTCTAAAAAGCAAAGGACATGATATTAATAATGGCATATAATAAATATGTTAAATCACTAAAATAATTCTTGTATGCACGAGTTGTGTTATATGTACAATAAATCTTACAAAAATGAAATCATGGTATTGTAACCTCACTTAACTTTTTGCCATTATATTAAAAACAGCTTTAATTATCTAACATGTGATTTTATAAGCAGATTTCTCTTGTGAGTTTACATTACTAAATTTTATACATTTCAAATGGTAGGAAATATATCGTTGGAATATATTAAAAATTTGTTTAAATATGTAACCGTATTTACAGTATACATATTTCCAATGAATTTTTTATATATTTTAATGGAATATTTCTCATTTGAAAATGTACAAAATTCGGTAGAGAAAATATTTTATTTTAAAGTTTTACGTTTTCTGAAACTGTCAATTTATTAACTTTACTGTGCACACTGCCAATGACAACCGCTTTAGCGATGTTGAGTATCGAGAAGTCATTTGTAAAAGGAATATGCGATTTTAACGAACGTGTTATTTCAACACTTTTCCACTGCTAAAGAAAAAAAAATATATTTATATTTTTTTAAGTATGCCTATTTTTTTAATTTATTTTTGACCTCCCAGTATAATTGACCACGAGCCGCCACTGCTTATTTAGTCTTCAACAATAACTTAATCAAAAGGTAGCAGAGTCACCTACTCAAACCAAAACTTTTCAAATGCGAAATTTATTTTAGGAAATTAATAAATTCTTTCAGCAAGAATATTTGTTTTATTTGAACAGTCTTCGCCTACTCTGTTTTAATATTTAATAAAATGATGAAAAGACAAAAATTAAACAAAATATTATAAATAAAAGATAAGAAATCATAAACATAGTCACCAATTTATACTTACTTTTAACTTTGTCGTCAATAAATACTTTTACACGGTCCATTCCAGCTTATAGGATGCAGAACAACGCACTCGAACGTACGATTGAAATCTATCACACTAATCGACAAATCTACACAAATTATTTCAAAACGTTTGAATTTTTTATCTCGTTAATATCTGATATAAATCTCTATGCATTTATTTACTTCGATTACGTACATATGTATATAATTACTACCGACATATTCACTAAATACCGACAATAAAAATAATTTTGTTGGAAAGAATGTAAATAAACACATAATATTAATTTGACGTATTAGTGAATAGTGCGTTTGAAATAAATAATAGTAAACACAAAAAAAAATCGATAGGTAAAATATGAATGGAATAACCGGTTTAGTAGAGATTTCACGTTAGCATTTAAAATTCGTAGTACTTAAAACCGCAAGTATTTTCCGCGTTCGCCTAATGAAATTAACGTGTGTCGACTATTCTGTGAAAGAAACAAAAACTGTTGTCATAGCAATTCTTTGTTTCAATTTTGTACAATAAAAAAACCAATACGCAAAATTTATCATTTACTATTATAGACGAATAAACGTGTATTATAAAATAGTGTTTTAGAAAATTAGTAACTCTACCTAAAAAATAGGCTGCGTATTTACTGTTCTAAATATGTATAATGCACCATATGTTAATATGATACGGTCAACAACACGAAATAATAACTAAGTATGTATGTATATATCAGAGTAAATTAAAAAATTTAAGATATGTAATTTGCATATTGATATATGTTACCAAACTATTACTTAAACGCACTAGTTTTGATAAAGTGAGGTGATAACGGTTCTGTTGCAAGGAATCGTTTTATACATTATATTAAAGACGATTAAAGACATACCACTGCTGGACTTGAAAACAGACTAAATACATAATATATGTGTATGATATAAAAATGATTCCAACTCGAACTGTTTTTTGTTGATGTTTCGAATTTTTTATGCTAATGAAAACAAAAACAAAAGAGGAATATATGAAATGTATCTGCTAAGAAATTCTCGACGAGAAAATTTGTTTTGGATGCAACTAGAATATTAAGAATGATTCAATTTATCTTCAATATTCGTAAGTTCTAATAACAGGTATTTCACGGCTAAAAGAATACAGGTTACTAGTAAAAATTGCGATTTAAAATTTTGCAGATAACGATTTTGTGCTATGTACGTGCTTTCACTTTAAAATAATTTTAGACTTCTATTTCTTCTGGTTATACTGGAGATGCTTATCAACGTTCTTATTTCAAGTGGAATTATCTAACTTTTTTATTGATTTGTGTTGGCGAGATATATTTAAGACATCTTATCTTTAAAACTAGCCATTTTTAATTATTTTTGATAGCTATAACCTATTATAAACGACCATATTTCTGAACAAAATCAATGTACAGGCTGTGGATCTCAGATATCTGCCATATTTGTGAAAATAGAGAAAACAAGTTATAAAGAAAAGTTCTGCATAACCTAAAATATTTTTTAACTATAGAGAGTGTCTCAAAAGTAGGTAAACTCATACTTGCTCCTTTATTTTAAATGGGGCGCCCTATATATTTTGGCATTTTTTGATACTACCTACGGCTACGCTAAAAAATATTCCCACTATATATAAACTATTCCCAATAGTTACGTAGATATTTTACGTTTTTGTAAAAACTATCCCGATTAGGTGTTTTTCGTATGCCGCGATAGCTTGGTCTTGAAAAAGGTATCGAAATGGAATCAAGAATATGTAAACTATACAGGGTGAGTCACGACTTTTCTCTCGGTCTCGTTAAAACTTAAAAGACATTAGTTTCAAATTTTAGTCAAATATGTAGGACGATACGGAGCACATTTTAAAATTATTTGCAAGTATACAGGGCGATTCAAAAAAGTACAGCATATGAAGGTTAGGTTATTTTTAATAGATCACCCAATGTTGTATAGAATTTTCAGATTCTACGTCATAAATTAGGATAATTTTGTTGATAGTTCCCTACATGATACTACGAGTATAAGGTAAAGCCACTTCGAGAACGAGTTTGGAATCGGCTCGCGCATGACGTCAGCGCACGACAAAAATATATGAATAGATAACAGTATTACAGATAATAGGTATATGTTGTTTATATATTTATTTTTTATATGTTGTTGTGTTACTATAGAATTGAAATTATCGTTGTCTTTCGTTTGTTGTACTGTCTGAGGTACAGAAATATATACAATTAAAATTTTAGAAATACTTAATTAAGTACAATGGATTTATCTAGCGGTACTAATAATCTCAACAGTTTCTTATTTGGATGGCACAGTATGAAATTCAACAGAATTAACGATATTGTAGTCGTAATCATAGAAATTAATAAAAAAATGTGTGTTTAATGAAGAAGTTATACAGTTTTTTCACTGTGAAAGTATGAGAGGTATCAAATTATGCACAAATAAATACAAAGATATATTTTTTTTATATTTTGGTACATAAAAAAACAATGAATAGTATATTTGACGGTTTATTTAACAATTTTTATAATTTTTCTTTTTTGTGTTTTTTATTTTTGTTTCGACTTTTGATTCTAAATTCTCTTTCGAAAATACATCCGACATGTAAAAAAGGGTTTTTTCACATTATCAGATGTTTGGACTTCTGCTGATCTTTCCAATAAATTTTTTGATACTTTTTATGCCGCAGCTAACACACTAATAACAGCAGCTAACAAACACTAATATATCAGTAACTACATACACATAAGACAAATTTACACACAAAAAACATGAACATACGCTCAGCCACAAGAACGTTTGTACATTTTCTGTTGTTGCATCATGACATGACGACTACCGGAATCAGTGTTGTTCCGCCACCTGTGAGTATAATCGGTAGAATGGGTCGTGAAAATTCGGTAGAATTCGGCAGATTTTTTGTCCTTCGTTTAAAATCAAACAAATATATACATAAACAATTTTATTTTCTAAAATATATAAGCAAGTGTATACTTTACATATATAATAATAATTATAATCATAATGAATATACAGAAATAACCCCATCAATCACAAGATGCCCCTCTATTTTAAAACAATACAAATAACAAAATAGATAACGCTTTTATTCATTATTGAATGATACATTGTACTTATTTCATTCTTTCATTCATTGGAATGAAAAGCATTCATTTCAATGGTATAATACTTTAAATAATTACTTTTAAGCGAATAAGAATTTTTGTTTGAGAAACTACATTTGTTTAAAATAATTTTTCAACCAGAATAGTTTCTTTATTCAGAATAAAGAGCGCTTGAGAAGCGTACAATATAAATACGAGATAATTGCTGGCTTTGAATGCACGCTATACTATAAAATTGCCTGTCTGTTTTAATTATCTATTTATTATAATCATAGATTAAAAATGAATGCAATTATATTTAGTAATTTATTATATTGTATTTTTATGCCTAGTTAAACATTTTACAAATATATACATTAAATCGTACTATTTACATACATACATATAAACAGTTTCAGCGTGTCCAGTTTGTAATTTTATTAAGTTTTTTTTCTTTATTCGTAATAATTTCAAGATGCTTTTAAAATTCGGTAGATATGATAGCCTCATCGGTAGATATGTAGAAAAATCGGTAGATCTACCGAAAAATCGGTTGCTGGAACAACGCTGACCGAAATAGCGAAGCGGTTTGGTCGTGCGGTGACGTAGGCATAGGAGAATGAGACAGACATATTCATGCGCTTGGCTTTACCTGTTATTCTCGTAGTATCATGGTTCCCTATACCTATCTGCTGCCAATTTCGACAAAATTTGATTTTTATGAAAATGTCGGCTTTCGCGAAAAAATTAAAAACAGGAAAACTGTATGACTTGGACGATTTATGTTTGCAAGAAGTTATTTTAACAAAGCGTGCTTTCAACAAACAGGTAGAGTATTTTGATATTGGTTACATGACATTAAGCAAAACCATTTATACTTTATATTTTTTCAACCATCAATAACTCTTTCAAGTTAAATGGAACAGCCTGTATTTATCCATCCTTTATAAAAGTACATTAAACCCCCTACCAAAAACTATAAAGCTGTCTATGTCTAAATTTAACGATTAAAATGTTATTAACGATATTCTTCCAAAACGCTCTAATGCTGATGCTTTTTCTCATCTAAATAGGCCATGCTTTCTAATTACTTGTGTGTGGATAATTATATTCCTTATAAGTTGCATTCTATAGTGAAAGGTAACGAATGGGTAAAGGATTGTAACCGCGACGTAGCTGTGTTGTTTCTTAACAAAAAGATAGAAGTGTCCAAATTTAAATCTGAAGAAGGATATGTCCACTTCCGCCTCAAGAACTTCGCCATGTATTGCTGCTATATATCACCAAACATTACTTTTGAAGAGTACACCAGAAAAGTCGACGTTTTGATGGAGTGCCTACGTACACGAAAGGAAGACGCGTTTGTGCTGGGGGATATTAATGCAAAATCAAGGTAACGAATGGGTAAAGTATTGTAACCGCGACGTAGCTGTGTTGTTTCTTAACAAAAAGATAGAAGTGTCCAAATTTAAATCTGAAGAAGGATATGTCTACTTCCGCCTCAAGAACTTCGCCATGTATTGCTGCTATATATCACCAAACATTACTTTTGAAGAGTACACCAGAAAAGTCGACGTTTTGATGGAGTGCCTACGTACACGAAAGGAAGACGCGTTTGTGCTGGGGGATATTAATGCAAAATCAAGCCTGTGGGGGTCTCCCATAAATGATAGAAGGGGCGACTACTGGACAGAATGGATGGCCACCCTCAACCTGGTGGTCCACAACACAGGGAATGTTCCGACCTTCCATAGGAGAGACAGTAACAGTTATATTGACGTCACTTGTTCCACCGAACATGCTGCAGGTCAAGTCAAAGATTGGAAGGTGCTGGATACCGAAAGCCTATCTGACCATGCTTACATCTTCTTTGAAACGACTGGGAAAGACAACGCAGCGAAATCGTCTTGCCTGGGAATGGTTCCTTGTGATTGGGATGCCTTCGCTATGGATCTGCAGATAATAATCTCTGGGATGACGGGGGCGGAAAGGTACTCTTACAAGAAATGTGCAGAAACAATAAAGCAGGCATATATGAACAGTACACGAATAACGACTGGTGAGAAAACTTCTCCTTACGGGTGGAACAGAGAAATATTTGATAGACGTAAGCAGTGCATTATAGCAAGAAGGAGATTAAGCCGATTGGTTAGAAACCAAAATACATCGCACTACACTAAGAGGGAGGCAGAAAATAGATATAAAACGCTAAAAGAGAGCTGCGCAGGAACATAAGACAGGAGAAAAGGAGGCACTGGGTGGAACTTTGCAACAGACTGGAGAATGATATCTGGGGAGACGGCTATAGAATTGCCATCAGGGAGCTCAAAAATCATGTACCCTTCGACATTCCTCTCAAGAGGAAAACTGAGATATTAAACAATCTCTTTGTCACAGACGCAGCCTGTGCTCCCTCTATAAGTAGGAACAGGAGATCGGAAGCCAGAGTTATCACGGAGACCGAGTTGTATCAAGCTGCTGCCAATATAAAAAGTGGTAAAGCACCAGGGTTGGATGGAGTCCCCAACCGGCTGTAAAGCTAGCGGCCTAACATCAGGAATGGATGCTTAACGTGCTCAATAGTATATGGGAGGCACAAATTTTCCCTAAAGAGTGGAAAACTGCCAAGGTCGTATTACTACCCAAGAGGGAGATGGATCTGGAGACCCCTCTTCATTCAGACCCTTATGCTTGCTTAATGCGATCAGTAAACTGTACGAGGCAGTTATTAAGGCTCGACTGCTAGAAGAGATCGATAGAACCGGTGGATTATCCGATAGCTAGTTCGGGTTCAGGAAGGGCAGATCTACTCTAAACGCTATTGAAAAAGTGACTAGCATTGTTCGTAATTGTCAAGAGAAGTGGTGCGTATTAATAACCTTGGATGTTCGCAATGCGTTTAATTCTGCAGACTGGAATATTATCATTGAAAAACTTGAGTGGAGAGGTACCTTATCAATGTTATCAGGGATTATTTAAATGATAGACAACTGAAAATTGCAAAGGGGAAGCAGCTTCAAATTGCGGCAGGAGTTCCGCAGGGTTCCCTTCTCGGTCCGGTTTTGTGGAACGTCCTTTTCGACGATGTTTTTCAAGTAGAGCTGCCCACCGTTACCACCACTTTGGGCTACGCAGACGATCTGGCGCTAATATCTACGGCCACAAATGAATATGATCTAATGGCCAACAGTAACGAGGCACTGGAGACGCTGAATAACTGGCTAGTGGAACACAGACTCGAACTTGCGCCTAATAAATCTGAAGCGATCCTCTTCAGAGGTAAAAGGAAGAAAGAGCACGTCATGTTCAAATTGGGCAGCACGATAATTCGCCCGAAGAAAACTGTGAGATACATGGGAGTCGTCTTTGATCAGCGGCTGTACTTTGGTGAACATGTCAAACACGTTGTGAACAAGGCAGAGGATAGGGTAGCCAAATTATCCAAGATAATGCCGAACATCGACGGTGCAGGTAGCCGCAAACGTATTCTGTTAACAGAGGTGATGCACTCCATTATTCTTTATGAAGCTCCGATATGGCAACCGGTGCTGGAGAAGAAAGTTTACCGCAATATTGTCGAGAGAGCGCAAAGAAAAATGTTAATTAGATTAGCGTCGGCCTACCGTACCACATCAACGGCAGCGTTGCAGGTCATTACCGGTGTACCGCCCATAGACCTTCTCGCGCAAGAAAGGAAATATAAATACGAAAATGGTGGAAATAGCTGCTTGGCCGCGGCTAAAATTAATACTGAGGAGAAGTGGCAAACGAGGTGGGATCAGAACGTAACAAATGCACAATGGACCAAGCGGTTAATAGCTGACCTGGGTCCCTGGCTCAGATGTAATTTTAGGTGTACGGATTATTACCTCTCGCAGGCCCTGAGCGGACACGGGGTGTTTCCAGAATATGCCCTTAGGTTCGCCAAAGATAACACCAACGCGTGTATGTATTGCGGGGAAGAGGACACCGCCGCTCACACAATCTTCATTTGCGGCCGTTGAAAGAAAGAACGTGACCTGACGAACCGCACACTGGACAACGTCATTACTCCGGACAATCTCATAAGCGCCCCACTCTAGATCTATCTCAAAAATATTGCCTCCAATTTCGAAGTAACCTTGAAAATATTTCAAAAACAAAAGAGTATGCATAACATGTTCATCAATCATTAAAAACAAAAAGATTGTATATATTTTGTTAGACGAACAAATTCCTCATTTTAATACCTTTCGATTCGTGTATATTAAGTATTATGTTTTATCTTAAATTTTCCAAGAGATTTCGTGCTTTTGACATAAGCTACAAAAATTTTCTAGACAACTTAAGTTCGGATACTGTAAAAATATCTAAGCGGCTATGAAGATTTATTTATCGATACCAATTGATGCAGATTGTCAAAGTATAATTCTGTCTTAAACGCAATTAGCAAAAGTATCATTATGAGATATTCAAACGAGAAATTAATTTATGTGATTTATTTAATTAATCGGCAAAATCTAAGTTTCTCTTATACATATACTTGTGCATATTAATTATAGGCGAATGCAGAAGAAACTGTTTGCTTGCCTCTCGTTTATACAGATAGGCAAAGTCCTAGACCGGAAGCGATAGAACAAGTTAGAAACCGGTTAAAAGCAACATTATCTGCATTGTATTACGCCAGCAGCAGTAGAGCGAATACAGAAACAGAATTTGAAGTAATAGCTTCTGTAGTACAAAATTAATACGCAACAGATTATTCGCAATACCGACATTTCAAAGACAATTATTGATACATTTATAAGATTTTTTTTATGTGTGGTGGGTGCTTAGTTGCAGGGACTCCGTAAGCTGGATTACTTGTCTGGCTATCATGCAACTCTCGGGGTGTAGTTTTTGTGTGTAAACGGTGTTCAAATAGCTTTGTGACAGCATCATATCGCTTTTTATAATGCTACGCTGTTAATCACTTTGCTCCCAACAGCGATGGTAAGTCGCTAATAATGCTATTATTCTTTCCGTCTACAGAAATATCAAACTCTTGTAGAAAATTATCCTGCAACACAATTAATATTTTGAGAGTGGCGTAAAGAAGTATTGCGGGAACAATCACAGTTTTTTGGAAGAGTTTTGTTACGGATGCAATTTCAGCAACTCTAACTGTCCTATGCGCAAAAAATCTTCATATAAATATACCAATCTAAGTAGCCAATAAATGCCTGGGAAATTGTTCTAGGACAGTACGTTATTGGACCATTTTTCTGCGGAAACTATTTAAATAATGACAGAAACAGTCACTTTTACTACAGGTGCTATTTCGTTATTTGGAAGATTTATTAATAGAAGTGCCAAGATACATGTGGTTCCTTCATGATGGAGCGGTTGCCCATAAGTTACGGAATCTAAGAGCAGCATTGAATAGCCTCTTCGAAGAGAGATCCATTGGTCAGGGAGGTATAATAGAATGACCAACTAGATCACCGAACTTAAAGAAGTATGGTGTCTTCCTATGGGCATACATGAAAGAGTTAGTACACTGAACACCAACGACGATTGAATAAAATATGTGAGAAAGAATTGCATAAGCTTTTACATCAATAACTCCTAAATGTATTATATTTGATTTTGTAGAATCAATTAGGCTATTGAAACTATAAAGTGAATAAATAAAAACAAATGAAACACAAATTTTTATAGTAGTTACAGTCAGCTGATGACTCCAGAGTGGTTGAAAAAATTACTAAGCAGAAAAACAACACTAAATAGATGACTATCATTTCAACTACAAATCTAAAATTGCTACCATGGAATAACTAGAAACGTCGCAATTTGAATTTAACAACGAAGATTTCTGAAATGTAATAATAACTTAGGGTGGTGAATATGCTAGGATAATCGAGCGCACTCATAATCGACCGCACTCGTACATGCAGTATATGTAGAAAATATATCAAAATCGCCCAATACCTGACAGAAGTATTTTAAACAATGTATTAACAAGTTGCATATAATTTTTGCCAATGACAGCCAACAGAAAAAATGTGTTGTTATATCCCAATAGTTATTGAGTGGAACGTTTCAGATTATTATTGCACTATTGCTTCTTTTGTTTTTACTTATTCATTCCATTTTCCATAGTCTAATCAATTTGACAAAGTCAAATTTTATACAGACTTGTAGAATATCTCTGAAACTGACATCTAGCTACAAGCAAATAAATACATACTGCCTAAATATTCGTTGCTATTGCAAAATAATAAGACATCGATATTTACTGAATAAAAAGTTTGGATTTTTTTCTGAATACCTAGTATAATTTTGGAAAGTTTATGACACTGTATTTGATACAGTACAATACACTTTCCAAATAATTACTTAAAACGTTAAATTTGTATTAAGTATTAATTGTTTAGACATATGGTCGTTTGTAAGAGCTCGAAGCTGTCAATTTTTTAACAAAAATTTAAATTATTCCGAAATGGCTGGCTTTAGAGGCAGTGTTTATTAGACGAAGTAGTCTTAAATTTGTCTCAGCAACATAAATTAGTAAAAAAAAAGAACCTTTCGGTTGAAATACAGAAATTGATACGTATTTCCGGTAGAAGTAGAAATCTAAAATTATTTTAAAGTGAAAACACGTAGCATGAAATCATTAGTTACTAAACTTTAAATCGCAATGTTTGAAACTTGTCGTGATGTACACTCGGTTGATTTAGAATCGACTCAAACTGCCATAAAACCCGTTAAAAGTATGCTTTATTGGGGCCCCCGAATGCAAAGCAGTAATAGTATGGTCAACTGTATGTAAATTACTACGTATGTAAATTACTATCTATGTATATACAATATATTTTTCTATTAAATCCAGTTTCATATGCAAGCGATCATTTATAAATGCCTAAACCGTTAATTTCTTAATGCGAGCTTAACATATGTATAGTTAAATCGCTATCGCATACAATTTCACTATAATTCTAAGTATTTATGTAGTTAAGAAATTACATGAATAAGAATATGTATGGGGGCAAGATATAAAAGTCTATTACATATTAGAGTGGATCGAAAAACGCGTTTTTTTTCTGCAATACAATGCTAATAACGTGGAAAACTTGCGCATAGGCGTCATTATAAATGAAAAAATATAAAAAAAAAACTTTTTCAAAATTTGAAATCGCGCAGAAGGCCTAAAGTTACCAAAAAAGTCAAGATACCGGTAAATAAAAAAAAAAATGCAAAAATTACAAAAAATACATTTTTTGTTGTAATAGTGAAAAAAGTGTTTTTAAGAGTGTCCTTAACGCATACAAAAAATAATTAGACCCATACTTGTTTTACTGAATTCGCGCAAAAGGTCTAAAGTTGCGGGTAGTATCACAAAAAAACGATATTTCATGATTTTCGACGATTTTTAAACATGTGCCAAACCCATAAAAGTTTTATTTTTAATTTGTAATAGTGCAAAAACCATTCAAAATAGTTTTCCCAATCCAGAAAAAATACTTTCAGACCTGTTATTCCTTAACTGTATTCGTGCAAAAGGTCTAAATTATAGTATAAGTTAAGTTATAGTCCCGTAAAAACGCCGATGAGTGTTTATTTAATACATTAGGTTTGTTATAAGACTCTAACAAGTGATTTCCACATCCACCCTACACAACCAACCAACCAAGGTGAATTTTATTTACAATATTTACAGTAACTATTTACTTTGTACAATGCATATGTTCGTTGTAGGCAAAAGATTATTTACATAGAAGCCCCTTTGACTTCTGACTTTTAATTAAATGTGGGCATCAGCTGTCTTGATTTTAAAGTAGCTCTAATATAACCATCTCGATTTTCATGCCCGCACACTTTTTCTGCTGCTTCTGTAATCAGTTTTACATACCTCTCAACTGACTGGGTGTGGCATGGGAATTTGAGGTAGTTAAACGCTGATAGCGCTTTGTCTTTCAACAAAGAAGCAATGTGTTCAGTTGGCATCTTGGAAAGTAGTGGCGGCGGTGTTAACTTTGTCATTGACCAATCAATTACTTCGGTATAGTCGTTTGCACTAAAATTTATTGAAGGTATTTTGAAGTCTCTTACGTAACCTTCAGCCGATGGCTCATTTCTGGATTTAAGGATCCTCCTGTAGCCAAGTTCTGTAATGTGTGGTCTCTCATCCATTATCATAGCCAACATAATATTTTCAGGGCGGCAACCCTGCTCGCAACTTTAGGTCTTTTGCGCGAATTCAGTAAAACACGAATGGGTCTAATTACTTTTTGTATCCATTCAGGACACTCTTAGAAATACTTTTTGCACTATTACAACAAAAAATGTACTTTTTTGTAATTTTTGCATTTTTTTTTAATTTACCGAGATTTTGACTTTTTTTTGGTAACTTTAGGCTTTCTGCCCGATTTCAAATTTTGAAATATAATTATAATAACGCCTATGCGCAAGTTTTCCGTGCTATTAGAATTGTATTGCAGAAAAAAAACGCGTTTTTCGATTCACCCTATTATATATACTTTAGAGAATGAATGTTTGCATGATGGTGCATGATGGTGAATGTCCTTCAGAACCAACCAATAATTAAAAAGTTTTTTCTGTGTATTAATTTGTTTTCAGTTTGTCTGCCTTTTCGTTTACCTTCTCTATTATTTGAAATAAATTATTATTTCTTTACTGTGTGTTTTGTTATAAATTCTCGAATAAAATCAGTGTTTTTAACGAAACAAACTTCAGATGAACATAGATTCCTGTCTATCTGCTTCGATAAATAATTTTTCTTATGGTTCTAAAATTGATTTGTATTATTATTATTTTATTTGCGTTTATATGTCATTAATGGTAATGGGTGTTGGCAAACGCTATGCTACTTACGTAATAACGCAGGTATTAAAAGTATCCGAAAAAGAATATATTTCTGCAGCGATCTTCCCATTCTTTTCACACTAGGTAGCTATTTTACCTGCTCATAAGCAAATTGCTTTATTACTACAAACATCCAGTTAAATGTTGAAAGTTTCTGTGTGCGACGTTAGGTCTACGTCGCTTGCCGGGTGAGTCGATTTTAAATCAACCGAGTGTACCTGTATACAGGATGATTGGTGAGAATGGCCTATTTGAAGTAGTACATATTATCCAAGCGGAAAGAAAATTTTAAAACAAAAAATTGCGGTTGGCTATAGTTAAATATGTGAGTTGAAGTTGGCATATATACTTGCATATTTTAAATAGCATCTACAAATCCATTTGCAAATTCAGCTTCTGTGATATATTTAACACATATTTGATATACGATATCCTGTTACATGCATTCGTATCATATATGTAATTAATATTGTACATTATGTTATCATGTTCTACCATAGTAATTGTAATACTTCATGTCTGTGAACTTGCACAGCACAATAACATTATACAGGTTGTTTAAAAACTGGTTGTTTGCGAGTTCAGTTCAATTTTCTGAAAGTAGTTGTTTGACTATTATGGAAAATACACCATATTCAAATCAACAATTAATGAATTCATTCATTACACATGGTTAATGTAATAAACTAATAGAACGAACATGTCAAACATTTAATGAAAAATATCAAAATGTACCGGGTGGCCAACTAAGAATGTCGCTTGGCCATATGTCAGGAACGGTTTACAGTACAGCTTCGAGAAAAAATATTACTGACTAAAGTGACCCCAAAAAATATCTGGAAATTATTTAGAAAAGCGTAGGATGACTGCTAGAAGGCGTAATTGATCGCAAAAAAATTTAATTCTTGTTTTACGCAAAATTTACTAACTTAAGCTTTATCATAAATACATATAAAAAACGGAATCTACCTACTGAAAAGTTTACATATTTTACATAGGACAACTTTTTTCTATTTCGTCAAATAAGGAAAGAGGGGGAACTATGTATTGAAGGAATGCTTATAACTCTGGTTCTGTTGAACTGAATTTTGTAAACTTAGTCTCGTTGAAAACAGCATTATTTCTCCAATCTAATGCTTACAAATTGGAACTAATCTAATAAGTGCAGTGCATGCCAGAGGGCACTGTTTAATTTTTTTTCAGGAATTTTGTTTTTTCTCGAAAATATGGAAACATACATTTTTGACAATAAATTTAAAATGTAGGCTAAATTACCAACAAATCAGGTAAAACAGGGTATCGCTACGACGGTAAAAATTTCTTCTATAAATTTAAATTATTCTGCTTCCCGTGAACGGAATTTAGCAAATTTGATGGTATGAGAAAGGATTTTTATTGGCCTATGTTTGGTAATTCAAACTGTTTAATTTTATCTTGTGCGTCACCACTAGAGGACGATAAAGATTTTAAATACGTAAATTTTATGATTTTTGAAAAGAACAGTACGTGGAATGCTTGGCGATCAAAAAAATAGACTATCATGGATTTTTCTAAATCTACGGCTAGTGATTCAAATTGCTTAATATTGTCTTTATTTCTGTTACCGCTAGAGGATGTTAAAGAGAACAGAATAGAAAATATGTCGCTATCAATTAGCAACAATATGCTTTTCAATATGATGAGTGTGCTGTGCATTTCTTCGTAAATGTTCGGCAATTTTCTGGATCGTGATAGCTGGATATAAGACGCCAGTCTATTTCCTTGGCCACCCAGGATCTCAAATTTGACTTGTTTAGACTTTTATTTGTGGGAGCGAATAACATATTTTTAGAACGCGATTTACTGCTTGTAACAGCTGCTTGGTTGTGAGAATAGAACTGTTCAAAGTATTTATAAAGCAGAAATAGGGACTGTAGTTCTATCCATCTGTCGTAGAGTGAACCTTTGCATAGAAAGTGATGGGAACTAATTTGAAGATTTAGGCGGCCAGTGATATCGACTTTATTATGCTGTTTCATTTTTTGTTATTTTGCTGCATTGTTTACTTCAATTATATTGTTAAGCTTCTCACTAACATCTTAAGCTTTCAATTCATTATTTTAATAGTATGAGCATAAATATAACCTTTCACGCACTGTTCTTTAAAAAAATCACAAAAGTTACGTATTTAAATTTTCTTAACGGCCTCTAGTGGTGATGTACAAAATAATATTACACAGTTTGAATCACTAAATACAAGCCAAGGAAAATCTTTTCAAGACCAAACATGCTAAATTCCGTTCAAGGAAGCAGAATAATTTTAATTTGTAGAAGAAATTCTTACCATTCACACCTTTCTCAAAAATATCTTCGGATTGGTAAAAGATAGCGATACCCGGTTTTCGCTGATTTGTGGGTAACTTAGCTGACATTGTTAATCTGCAGTCAAAAATGCATGTTTCCATTTAATATTTTTGATATAAACAAAATTTCTAAAAAAAATTAAACAGCGCCCTCTAGCCTGCACGTTACGTGTTACATTGGTTTAAATTTGTAAGCATGATTGGAGGAGTAATGCTGTTTTCAACAAGACTAAGTTTGCAAAATTCGCTTCAAGAGAATCAGAGTTATAAGCGATCTTTCAAAACAAAGTCATCCCTCCCCACTCCTTATTTGAGAAAATACAGAAAATACTGTACTATGATAAGTGTATAGTAAATACGTATAACGTATAATAAATATGTAGAACTACTTTCTTTAAATGTGAACATGAGATATGTATATTCTTTAAGAATATCTGTGGCTTCATTCACTTAGGAGCTTTAGGAATCAATTAGTGTACCTATTCAATTTGTTCATTTAGTTTGAAAGTCAGTGCGGCGAACCAAGAAATGTTAGCATAAATTATTTGCATACAAAGAGTACAATACTGGTTTGTTGACTGAATAAATGGAGACATATTTTTAAAAGAAATATACCATATCCTACTTTTTCTTCGAAAATAGGCAGCTCCAATTATCCAATTATCAGCAAATGTGACCATGATTTTACAAAGACAAAAACTTGTTAAAACAGTCTTAAGATAATATATGTTGATTATGCATAGCAATTGAACAAAATATTGTACTATAATTTTACTATTTTTGTTAAAAAAAGTATTCGGTATAACATGAAAATAAAATTATTCTTGAGAGAAAATTGATAATCTCAAAATAATCGAGTTTTAATTTCAGATATGTTGCCATACAAACACAAAAGAACGTTCTTTCATTTATTGAATTAAATTTGTTCAAGATTTTGCAAGTTAATATAAAAAGAACTCACAAATACATATTCTAATAGGTAATTCTCATCTAATGAAATTTATTAAATCGGGCAAAAGCCTACTATGACTTATCATAATACTAACGATCCATACCTTTTAAATTATTGATAAAAAAGTCCATTGAAGCACTATTTCCTATTACACTATATGATAATAGCATGAGCAATTTTGCGATCTACATATGTATAGCCACTAACGCTTCCACCCCTTTTTTGTCGTAATCATACCATACTGACGTATTCTGAGTCAGCTGTTTCTTCTCTTCGCGAATCTACCTACAGAGGGTGCCTTCTTTGAATTATAAATATCCCTTCACTCCTATACTACATAATACCGTGATATGCTTTGTGTTCAGTTATAAATTATTCACCGTATTTTGTGTCACCTACTAAAAATATAGGTATATATAGATAAATATATTGGACGGAAATATCACCTTGGATTTACGTTACGATTAGTATGTCGAACATGTTCTTATTAGATTGTCCTGATTTATAATCAAGACACTAATCTAAAAAGCTCGACCTTTATGTATATCATTTTATTCGGTGAAATTTTAAGAGTAGTACATGAAAGATTAGAGATATATGTAGATTTATTATAATACCAAATTTTCACTAAATTGTTCTTAGCTTCGTCGGGACAAAAATAGTAACAGACAAGGCCGCACTTGGAATCAACACTTTATTTACTTAAATTACAATTTTTCTCCTATTTTCGAGTAATTTTTTTTCATTCGCAGTTTTGTAGCACCTCCGCCATTTTCTCTTTGTTTTAAATAGCAACATAAGTCATATGATACATCATTTTAAAGATAATTGTTATCCCTTTAAAACTGCTTTAAACACGAATACGGTTATATAACAAGATAATAGAAGAAGAATAGAAGAAGATATAACAAAATAGAAGAAAGAAATAGAAAGTCAAAAATTGACATTATTAATAGTAGTTTAGAAGCTGTCAGTAAATGCAAATGTTTGACATTCTAGTAATACGTAGGTTACTTACTTTCATTCTACACTACATTAATCGTTTATTTTTTTAATACATATATGCGCAGTAATTTGTTATGCGTGTTTAATGTAACTTGAAAGAGAAAATTAAAATGATGTATCACATGACCTATGTTGCTATTTCAAAAGAAAACAATATGGTCGAGGAATTGCCTAAATATTAATTGTAACTATAAATGTGGCCGGACGGAATAGTACTTTACTTGTTCTAATACGGCCAAGAAAAGTAAAATTATAGGCATTCTAAGATTAGTAGTAGTATAGTTTACCCGGGGCGATAACAACCCAGATAGCAGAAATAGTTTGAATCAAGCTGGAATAAAAGTTGCCATGACAACGGTGACAGCTTACTTCAGCTTGTCGTGGAAAGCTGCAAGCTTGTATCCAACTTGAATTAAGCATCCTACTTTACACGTGACGAGCTTAAAGTATACTTGCTTTGCAAGCTTACGGCAAACTTGCAGAATCATCGAATTAAGCTTGTTTTTCCAGCTTCAACTATGCTAGTAACTATGTATCCATGCTCTATTCCAACTTTCTTGTTTAATGACAAACTTGAATTGTGCTTAATTTTATCAGCTTAGGTAAACCTTCCTTTACCAGCTTGTATAATGTTTGTAGTTCCTATTACGTTCATATGTACGTTTCAACAGCAATGGCAACTATCGTCTTCTATCTATCTCGAATAATATTTACTTAAAATTAAAACAATTACATACTTGAAATTAATATCAATTGCTTATAAATGAAATTAATATCAAGATACTACAAAACAGTAGACTGAAATTAATACCAATTCTTTTAATTTTAAGTACCTAAATGTAATTCTGTTGAAGAAGACAGCTTGCTACTGAAATGTACAAATAATAATATAAAATGATCATTAGTTTTTACACGATTAACGTTATCGAAAATAAAACAGGCTATGATCACTGAACGTTTTTGACTATGCTAAACTAATAATGATAACAAATTATAAGGTTAATCATACTACAACAAATAAATAACAACAAACAACAAATCATTATCTTATAGTAAAAATCAAGAACGAACACAATAAACGATAGCTTAGAAAACACTCGGAAGTCGGAATACAAACTTGTAATAAATATGCTTCCAAACTCATATTAGAACACATGCGCATTTTGTGTATGCGTCTATGTGCCGAACGTTCTACACACTACCGACTTCAATAAGGAAAGGAAGGTTTGTTTAAACTTTAAGCTTATATTATGTTTTGCTGCGTAAGCGATTGCAGTATGCCAGAATTTGAAACGTAGAGTAAACTTGATTTAAACTAACCACGTTAAGCTGGATAAGCAAGTGAAAATCGAATCAAAATGCAGCTTGCTGGAAGCTTACGTGTTATCTGGAAATAAAGTTATGTGGGCTTCCCGGTTTTGGCCGGGGTTTGATTAATTAAACAATGAGCAATCTATCGTAAACTACAATATCTAAAATGAATAAAGCGAAGCAACTAAACTATAATTTAAAAAAGGAAAGCCAATCAGAAATTGTAAACATGATAGATTAGGGTATAGGAAGTTCTTCATTGAATTGATAAATAATGAATCACAAATGACAAATCGTGAAAGGCAACCAAAAGACTCTGTAAGGAATTTTTGCAATCAAGTTCTAGAGCCAAATAGAAAAGCGCAATATTTTGTAATTTAAGATGTCTGTACAGTCTACAGATGCTATGGCATTTTTTTTACGTGCAAAATAAACAGAATTGAGCATAATTTGCCAGTGCGCATTTAATATTGGTTGGCAAGAACAATATGCTATTTTGATTGAATTTGTGTAAATAAAATATAATCGACTCACGACTAATTGAATTTACCAATTTATCATTGGTCAAAAGTCTAAAATTAGAAATGGAATTGATTTACTGGGTACCTGTATATTTTATTTTTATGGATTATCTTGCTTCTATTCAAAATACAATAGATATTGAAAGTCCCTATTATTATTATTATCCATTTCTAACAGACCAAAATACACTCACAAGTACAGTCGTGGCTAGATAAATGTAGTACAAGCGTTTAAAAAAAAATGTATGATGTAAGTTTGTGTTCCGGTATGATCTGACATTTGATTTTTATGACAAGCAGCTTAAGCTAAAGCTCGTCTTACAATAATAAAATTTCAAATTCTTGACATATATGAAATTTAAGGTTGCACTACATTTATCTGGCCACGACTGTACACATGTTGAATTTGGTTTATATACTTTCACAAACAGTCATACGTCATATTTGACATGTGCTTGGTGTTTAGTACGATTTTATACATTTTGTATGAATATTAACGGTAATACACGATATAATACACATTGTTAGATACTCCTACCACCATATATTCGCTAATCCCGCCGTTAGTGTATAGAATCCTTAAATTAAAATTGTAAAATGAATGCCTACTCACTGTTGTTCCGTTGATGCAGCGTTTTATTGTTTACTCTTCTATTCAGCTCGAAGCAGTGCTGAAGGAACATATTAGACGGTAGCAGTCGAATTATAGTTTTTATTTAACGTGTCTTAATCATTGTACACATCGTAATATATGTAGCTAAATACAACAGGGGCAGTTAAATTTCGCACGTTTTTTTTTTTTTTTTTTTTTTTTCCCTTCCCCAGACCCGTCCGACCTATAGTCACCGGTAGGCACCGCAGCCATCAGGCTTATTGTGCCACATCTGTTTGTTCAAGTCACCCACTCTAGCACGGTAGTCCCCTCCACTAACCTGTACAGGTCCCTAACCGAGTGGGTAAGGTATATCTCTGGGTCTCCTTTCGTTATCCCAAACATATTCTGCCTTCTGCGATCTAGTGCCTCGCAGTCGCGCAGTATGTGATCGGCTGTCTCCGGTTCTATTCCACAAAGTCTACACTTTGTGTCCCCGTCAAACACTCCGATTCTGCGTAGGTGTTCTTTCACCGCAGCATGTCCGGTCATTAGTCCCGTTACGATACAGAGCTGTTTCCTACTAAGATGTAGTAGTTCTCTAGCTCTTTTCCTGCATGGGTTCCCTATGAAGGTTTTGCCATGTACTATACCGGGTGTGGCTCCCCAGTATTCCTGCTGCTTCGTACGAACCCAGTCTCCTATATGTCTCCGGGCCGTATGCCTTGTAACCCCGAAGAAAGGTTCTGGGCCGTACATTTCCATCTCTGACCCTCTCTTCGCGAGTTCGTCAGCCCTTGCGTTGCCCTCAATCCCCTGATGACCCGGTATCCAAGTCAACCTAACCTTGTTCCGGTTCGACAGTTTCACCAGTTCGTCGAGGCATTCCATCACCAGCCTGGACGACACCTTCCGGCTTAATAACGCCTTCAATGCCGCTTGGCTATCAGACATGATGTGAATTCGTCTGTTGGTCACCGCTTTCACATTCATTGTGTGTGCGCATTGGAGAATAGCATATACTTCCGCCTGAAACACCGAAGCATACTCCCCCAGTGCGTAACTGTGGCCCTCATTCTGAGAGCATATCCCTGCACCGGTACCATTAGCCGTCTTAGAACCGTCTGTGTACCAGACTAAGTCTTGCTCTTTGATTTCCAGTGCATACCTGGCAGCCTCCTCCCGTCCGTCCGCTATAGACACCGTGAAGGGATTCCCATACCTATGCCTTACCGGCATGTGGTCGGTCCGCATTTCCAACACCCCTTTCCCACATGCTCAATTATCGACATATGATTTGTGTTGACCCTTTTCGGGGTCGCTGTGTGTTGCAGCCTGTATGCCCCCATCCTTGCCTCCCCCTGTATGACAAGGTGCAACGGTGGCAAGTCCAGGAGTGCCTCCATGGCTGCAGTCGGTGTCGTCCGCATTGCTCCCGTTATTCCTAGGCAGGCAAGTCTTTGCACCTTGCTCAGCCTCTGAATAGCGTTCCTTTGTTGCGTCTTTGTCCACCATACCAAAGCTGCATACGTCATTACTGGCTTAACCACCATGCTGTATATCCAACTCAGCATGTCTGGTCTTAGCCCCCATTTCTTTCCATATGTGCGTCTTACCAGCGTTAACGCTGTCACCCGCTTTTTGGTAGTTCTGTCCAAATGTTGGTTCCAGGTAAGTTTGGAGTCTAATGTTACTCCAAGGTACTTTACCTCCCCCACCATCTCTACGGTAACCCCCTTCAACGTAAGCGGATTTAGGCCATCCTGCTTTCGTCGGCGGGTAAAGGCCACGATGTTGGTCTTATCAGCACTGATACTCAGGCCCGCCAACTCCGTCCATCTACTAACCATGTTCAGAGCCCCTTGCAGTCGATCTCTGACCGTGGTGTTGTGCCTGCCTCGCGCTATAATGACCAGGTCATCCGCGTAGGCCAGTACCCTGTGACCGTGATCGTTAAGCACCTCTAGTAGCCCATCCACGACTAGGCACCACAGTAGAGGGGACAGCACCCCACCCTGCGGACACCCTCCAGCCACCCGAGCCGCTAGAGTCTCGCCTGCGACCGAGGCTTCCACCACTCTCTCCCTAAGCATAGAGTCTATCCAGGCGACACAAGTGCCGTCCACACCTCTGCCTATGAGAGCTCTGGTAATTGAATCAAAACCCGTGTTACTGAATGCCCCCTCAATATCGATGAAGGCCCCCAGCATCACTTCCTTGTTTTGTAGTGTGTCCTCCACTAAACTGACTAGTTCGTGAAGTGCTGTTTCTGTCGAAACTCCTGTCCGGTAGGCATACTGGTCATGGTGTAAAGGTGAAAGCACCAGTACATCATCCCTAATATACCTATCCACCAGTTTTTCCAATGCCTTCATAGTGAAGGACATTAAACTGATTGGTCTTAGGGCCTTCGCCGTAGCCTGTCCTGCTTTCCCAGGCTTCGGTATGAATGCTACCCTACTGAACCTCCACGCTTTTGGTATATAGCCAAAAGCCAAGCTACATCTAAAGATGTTGCACAGTATCGCATACAGTAGTTCCGCTCCCTTCTGCAGCATAATCGGATAAATGCCGTCTGGGCCCGGCGATTTATAGGGTTCAAATGAGTCAATAGCCCACTTGACTTTATCATAGTCAACCATCCTTCTGGAAGTCTGCCACTCGGCGCTGGACACCCTCCTCTTCTGACGCTCCTCCCAGATGTTCCTCGATTGATCCACGATCTCAGAGCCAGGGAAGTGTACCCTAAATAGTTCATTTATGGTCTCCTTCCCTGTTGTGGTATATTCTCCCAAATGGTTTTGAGAGTACTGATAGATGCTTGAGGTTCTTTGGCAAGGATTTTGTAGAGTCTGGCGCTGTGCTGGGTGTTTTCAATCCCCTCACAGTGCCCCCTCCACGACCTCCTTTTCGCCTCCCTCAGCTTCTTGTTGTAACCAGTCAGAGCGGCCCTGTACTCTTCCCACTCTCCTGATCGTTTGGCCTTATTATATTTCTTCCTAACTTGTCCCCTCAATTCCGCAAGTTCCTTACTCCACCAGGGCACATTCCTGGAGGAGCGCCTTGCAATGAGGGGGCAGTTGTCATTATAGGCTGAAATGATTGTGTCATTTAGCTGCTCCACAGCCATGTCCAGCTCTGCTGTATTTCCTATCCTCGTATTGATCCCGGAAAGTCCAGACCTGAGGTCAGCTCGAAAGGCCTCCCAGTCCGTCTTCCGTGGATCCCGGTAGGATCTCACCTCCACTCTGCCTGCCAGAGTAAACCTTATGTGTCTGTGATCCGAGCAGCTTACCTCCTCAGACACATGCCAGTCAGTGACAAAGTTGCTCATATATTGTGAGGCTACAGTCACATCTATAACCTCCCTTCTATTCCGCGTAACGAAGGTCGGGTTATTGCCCACATTCAATGTATCTAAGTTATTTGCTACAATGAAATGTAAAAGTGACTCACCTCTCTCGTTGGTGTCCGTACTTCCCCAGGTCGTGTGGTGCGCATTAGCGTCGCAGCCGATGATCAGCTGCAGTCCTCGCTCCCTGCAGTATCTCACCAGCTGTTCCACATCCCTGGTAGGTGGCGGGTTCGGGTCATCATATGGTAGATAGGCCGATCCGATGACGTATTCCCTCGGTCCATATCCACCTCCACCCCAATTTTTACCGCAGTTATATCCCTAGAACAGAACTCTGTTAGCGGTAATGCTTTTACCTCCTTTCGGATACGTATGCAGGTTCGAGGGGCGCTGGCCGTTCTGTCGTATAGGACGTCCCAGCCCGCACCGCTCAGACCCAAGACCTTACCTTGTCTAATCCAAGGTTCCTGTATGAGTGCCACGTCACAATCCTTCGTGGCCATAGCAAGGGCTGCCGAAGCCGCCTTGCTATGTTGAAGGTTGGCTTGTAGAACTCTTGTCATTGCTCGGCCGTTTAATCACCCGAAAAGTCAGCCTTCCCAGCTTGTAAAAAGCTTTGAGTTGGCTCCTCTCCAGGACTTTGAACGAGGGGTCATCCACTGAGTAGGCCAGGAGCTGTCCTTCCTTCTCAATTTTCCTGCTCATCAGCATCCAGTTCTCCGTCATCAAGCCAGGATTCTGCTTCTTGAGACGGTCTCTGATTGTACCCTCCTCCACATTCTGTGGTTCTGGTACATGTACTAGCACCCTAGGTCTGGCAGGAAGCTGTGTTGAGTCCACAACCCTCAACTCTGCTCCCCCAGTCGCTCCCGAAGAAGCTCTCCTAGGGACGCTACCGTGCTTTCCAGCCATTGGGCCGTTCCGTGGTTCGCACAAGTCATCCACAGGACCCCTGCGCTGAACATGGTTCTATAGAACTGCAGAGGCTCCGTGCTGCTTGCCGGGGCATCGCATAGCACGTCTGCCAATGTGTTCTGCACCAGGTCTGATTGTTCCTGGGTCAGCACGGTGTCGGGATGGCGTCTGTTAATCACCGCCCGTCTGATTCCCGACACAGTATCCCTATAAGATCCAGTTGGTCTGGGTTCTCCCTTGGATCTTTTCGCTCCGGTAGTCGTGGGAGGTGTCTTCGATTCGGACCTCGGTCTTTTCTCACCCGAAGTCTTTGGTCGATCCGCCTTGTCCACGCGTTCCGTTGTCCCTTTGGTCTTGCTCGGTTTCTCCGCAGTCCAGGTCCCTGCGGCCATCTTCCGAGCTTTCATTGCTTTCTTGCGCTGGGCTCCTGACAGCCTCTTGGTAGCGAGTCCTATGCCTTGCATACCTACCGCCAGTCGTTCAGCGCTATCTTCTTTAGCTTCACCCTGGACAGAGCCTCCTTGTGGTTCTCCGCCGGTGGTGTCCTCAGAGTCCGTCACCGAAGTAACCTCTCTGAGGGTAGTGTCGCAGGAGTTCGATTCGTCCGAGTCCGAACCTTCCTCCTTAACCTGAAACTTAAGTTTGTAATTAGTGTTCTCTGTGTCCATATTGATCCCACGAGTAAGGGGGAAAGGGTGGTCGACGCCTGTGGAGCCCCCACACAGGCGCAAGGCTAATACTCCGGAAGGTCGCCCGGTATTCCAGGAGTGTGAGCAGTAGAGACTGATCTTCTAGACAGCCATGCATCCCGTCAGCCTGCCCACCCGCCTTAGGATTTAGGTTTTTATTGAGGTTGTCTCCTCTAGGTCCGGGCGGTTAAGCCAAGACCCCCACTCTATCCACCTGTGAGACATGACCACAGGGGAAGGAGTATGGTTTAACAGTATCCTTACACATAGTGTGACAGATACTGGCATCGTTTGTCCCTTAGCAGGCCCTTAGCCACGACACGACAGCTGGGCAAGGGGTATCTTTCTTAGTCTGGCACCTCACCTTCGACCTGTCCGGCATGGGTGACCCTACCGGTAGCAAAGCTACCGCCGGCTTAGCTCTCAGGTTCATTAGAGCACGCAAGCTCCCTCACCCGGCAAAGCAAGTTTGCCTACGTCAAGGTGAAGATACACGAGGGAGAATTTCGCACGTTACTAATATACCACGTGTTCCTTTAGAAAAGTTAATGTAGTGTACTTTGAAGTTTTGAAAAAAAAATGTTTAGCTAAATGAGTACGTATTTTCTTTTTTTTTAATAAACATAAATTCAATTAATGTCAATCACAGTTGTCAATGCAGTGTTTGAAATTCTCTTTCGTAGATTATGGTTTAAACTAATTCCTTTCTTGAATAAGCCTTCAGTATATGACGTCGTGAGAGCTTAAGAGCTTCATCACCTACAATTATGTGAGGTAATATAAAATTTTGTGGACTTGGCGTGACTGAAGATAGAAATCTCCATTTTTTAGTTTCCAATTTCCAATTTGAAATTTTTTGATAATTGCACTGTTACACTTATGTCACTAATTAAAAATTTATAGTTATAGCATCTATGAATAAAAATACCACAGAAACAAAGTCTTATTTCATTTAAAAAATAGAGAATCACTTTTTTGTGAACAGAAAATTCGAACATATTTGGTGATTACTGCAGCAATGCAACATGGAAAATTTCACTCCGAATTGCTTAAGTATTTAAGTTAGACGCTTTTCCGTAGGAGCAGTAGACATAAAAATAGCTGGAAGTCTGTTACACCATATTCTTAGGACATTTTTCACTATTCGACTCATGTGGTTTGCTAATATACGGAAGCAAGAGATAGCGATGCATAGAATATAAAACCAGCTCGTTTTTTGAAACCACGTAAATGGTATTTAGAAAAAGCTCTAAAATTTCTTGACCGTGGAAAACCAAAAAGTGTCAGTAGCTACCCAAACATTTCATAATAACTGTTAATATACAAGAACTGGATATTTATTTTAATCATGAGTGTTAGTCCCGTGTAACCAGTAAACATTTATGTGGAAGTTGGGATTCTCTACGTTCCTCAAAGTCAGGTAATACATTTTGCAAAGCTATAGAACGTCCAATAGTATGTTTGGATTATTCCATACCTTGTATGTATTTTACTAACGCCAGTAGTCAAATGGAGTATGAAATAAGCTTTGTTCAGCACGTTCACAAATATTGCAGGTCAACAAGACTTTTAAAATAATAGTAACGGAGAAAACTCACAAATTGGCGATATAAAAATAACGCAAAAAAACAATAAAGAAATTGAGAACAGACCGAGGAGATGGATGAAACAGAACGGCATAAATGGCGTGAACAGGAAGAAATACGTATGTAACAATAAAAAAACAAAAACAACAAATCAAATTATTGAAATTTTACAACGAAATTCCCAAGAAAGACAGTAACTGGTATCGACATTACAGCCGCATCCTTAAAAAAAGTTTGAAAGAAAAATAAGTTCGCACTAAAATTGCGAATGTGTCAGGCTTTTTGCCAATTTGAATTAACGGAGATGTAGATGCCAATCTTCGCCATCAATATCTGTGCCTTATCAGCACAATATTATAAGGCCAAATTCTTATCTACGATTTACTACTGACTATGACCCTACTTATCACACATCAAAGGCAACGCGTATGCCACAAATAACTACAAAACGCTCAAATCGAATTGAAAAAACTAAAGGTATTTATAAAGCTTAAAAATAGGTAAATCCAGTACGTGTTCCAGTAAAAATAAGAAAGTAGATGGCGACTTCCGGTATAACCGGTAGCGCTAGAAATCTAATAATATTTTCATCGAAGAGAACATAATCGACTATATATGTATAATTCTGAATTTTCAAATTTATATTTCGGCCAGAACCCCATAAACTTCTAATGAACGGTCTCGCTGAGACACCCTGTATATAGACATCAGACGAAAATATTTTTGTTCGAATGGGATCGAACTGAAAAATTTGACTGATATAAGTCCCTTAAGTAGCTGAATTACTGTGGTGTACATTGTGATACTTTGTAGATTGAGTTGGATTAACTTTTTGGTGAAACTTTGCATCCTTATTTGAATTATTAATACTATTGTAACAGTGCTACTTCTTTACCTTTTGTCATTATTATTATTATTTTTTTACGTGTGGTGGGTGCTTATTTGCAGTGACTCCGTAAGCTGTATTACTTGTCTGGCTATCATGCAACTCTTGCGGTGTAGTTTTGTGTGTGTAAATTGTGTTCAAATGGCTTTATGACAGCATCATATCGCCTTTTATAATGTCGCGCGGTTAATCACTTTGCTCCCAACAGCAAATGGCAAGTCGATACGCGATTCAACCGTCTGAAAAAATGTCACCATCCATCTAGATAATTGAACCCCGGCTCCTATCGTCCTCCCACAACGATAGTCAGCCGCTTAACCACTGCGGCCATCGACCCGTTTATTTGAAACATACAGGCTAACAACCTGAACTACGAAAGTCTGTTGATAGGAGAGGGTGGTGGGAGTTAAAATTAAATGTATCCAGTTTAGTATTGTTCTGTGGTATTGTCAACTTTTTATATGACAGGAATGTCAGTGGTTATATCAATTACTTTACCGAACCATCAAACTTTATCCTAGAAGTGTTATTAAAATGTTGCGTTGCTAATTTAGTTACTTATAATATGTTTTTGAATATAAACGTGGAGAGTGTGTTGAAGAAAGTTTATATTAATTGAAAATAAACTGAAATTGTATTGTATACTAATTGCAACTAAATAACCGTCAAATAAAAAATAAGTCCAACAAAATAAAATGTATTATCACAATACAACTTTAATAAACAATACTTTCAATTAATTAAGTGTTCGAACCCTGCACCTTAAATTTCTAAGCAATACGCTAACCGATCATAAAAACCAGGTCTAACATTTGCCAGCATATCGGTCATAATCGGTGCTAAGCAATTTCTTATTTTTTGACGTAGTTCATCTAAATTATTTGACCGTTGATGTTCGAAACCGTAAATTTTTGACTTTAGCTACCCTCCACAAGAACAAATCATTAGGGGACAAATCTAGTGATCTGGCCGGCCATTCAATTGTGCCGCCTAGAGAAATAATTCTATTTGCAAAGGTATTTCTTAAAAATTGACGCACAATTGCACTGTTATATGCAGGACATCCGTCTTGCTGATACCAAATACTTCCTATTTCAATATTGAGTATGTTCTGGATAAAAGGAAGCAGCAATTGTAAATATGTTTGTGAATTTAAAACGCCGTTTATAAAAAATGGACCAATTATATTATCCCCTAACATTCCAATCCAAAGATTCAATTTCTGTGGGTATTGTGTATGGGCTGTATACGATTTATGTTTATTCTCTTTTGACCAATACCTTATTAACATAGGATTATGTCGACCGTGTAAAATAAATGAAGATTCGTCAGTAAAGGGAATATTAATAATAAAATTTTCATCCACCCCGCATTTCTCAATTTTATCCAAACAGAACTGAACTCGGTTATAATGATCTCCAGGAAATATTTCATTTACTTTTTGCACATGATACGAACGGTATTTATTCTTCTTTAATACTTTTCTAACAGTTTTACAGGAGACATCGACACTTTAACTAATTTGCCCTAACGTTTTGTATTCATTTTCTTCAACAGTAAGCGCATATCATGATATCCCGATACGCATTATCCTATGCGGGCTTTTTATGTAAAGAAGGAGTGACACATCCGTATTTTTCAAAATTTTTCTTAATTCGATGAATTGTATTTAAACAGGAAACAGGACAATTATTGAAGGTAGGTCTCCAAATATCTACAATTGATGAAAGTGTGTGGCCTCCATAAAACCACTTTATAATTTGCACTTTTTCATTAATTGTGTATTCCATTAGAATAAAATAATAAAATAAAGTTTGATGGTTCGCTAAAGTATTTGACATAACCACTGACACTCCTGATGCACTTCTGTCATATAAACAGTTGACAATACTAAAATGTAGGAGTATAACATTTAAGTTTACCTCCCACTACCATGCCACTACCTTCCCCTATCAATAGGCTTTCGTAGTTGAAGTTGTTATCCTGTATGTATACAGGGTGTCCGACGAGGAACTTCGAGGTTTTTGTATAGCGATAGGTCGTATTCTCAACGGTTGTCGAGATATGCGTGGTCAAAGTTGCGTTACATACATACATACATATGCATATGATAGGTACTTTTACTGCAATTCTGTGAAATTCTAAGCATGTGAAGCAATGTATACTTAAAACGCAGTTTCATATGCTTTTATTTTAAATTTACAAAATTTGAAATAATTAAAAAAATTAACTATGAACGTTGTTAAAAGAGAAGATTCACAACTGCTCGACATGTGCGCCATGAACATCCAAGCACAGTTCAGCCCTTCTTCTTAACGCCCTCTGCCAATCTACATTTCCAAGTCGTCGTCGTATGTCATTAAAGGCTTGCTCTATTCTAACCAATAGTCCTTCCCTATTGGGCTTTCGTTGTCCATACACAATGGTTTTTACGTGTCTCCAAAAGTAATAGTCCATGGGATTAAAATCAGGCGAGTGCACGGGACCGTTTCGGCCTATCCATCGATTTGGAAACATTGTACTCAACAAATCTGTCACAATTCGTCTATGATGAGCTGGGACACCGTCCTGCTGTAACCACATTTGCCGACGTACATTCAGAAGGACGTTTTCAAGCAGTAACGGAAGCTGATCTCCTAGACTATAGAAATGTATGTAACGCAACTTTGACCACGCATATCTCGACAACCGTTGAGAATACGACCTATGTTTATAAAAGTTTTTTTCTTATTTTTGACCAAGGAATCGCTATACAAAAACCTCGAAGTTCCTCGTCGGACACCCTGTATTTAAACGGTCAAAAATCTATCATCACACCCTCTGTCGGAAGCAGAAACTCTAGTATTATCCAAAGGTTAAAATTTAGAATCATCCATTCGCTCACTCCCTAAAGAAAATGCCGATATTATTCGTTTTGAAACAGCCAAATGTCTTTCTTCTGTTAAATCTCCTCGGCCAAACTTGTCCAAAGTAGAAGGTTCAACCCTAGGTTCTCTCCGCGCTAACAAGGATATAGTCATTCTTCCTGCTGACCAAGGAAACACAACTGTTATTCTAGACAAGTCTCAGTACGTGGGTAATATAACAGATCTCTTACAAGATGGTAGTTACACCGCCTTGTTACGTGATCCCACTTCGAAATTTGAACGGAAAATCTCTTCATTAATTAAATCCTCTGACATTTCTTCTGGCATACGGAAGGTATCCAAGCCACCTAGATTGTACGGTCTTCCAAAAATCCATAAACAGAAGCTACCTGTCCGACCCATAGTTAACACCATAGATTCGCCCATCTATATCTTGGCCAAATACCTCACTCATACTCTTAAGAAATACACAGGCAATGCTCCTTGTCATATTCTAAATTCCTCGCACTTTGTTAAACTCATTTCTGAAATCTCTATTGAACCCGCAGATCTTCTGGTCAGTTTTGATGTTACCTCACTCATCACAAAAGTGCCTGTCACCGATTCCGTCGTAATCCACCAATTATTGATCCAGGACAACCAATTCCGAGACTTAACCAAGTTAGTCGAGAAATGCCGTACTTCAACGTACTTTACCTTCGAGGGAAGATGCTATCATCAAACCTCTGGCGTCGCTATGGGATCTCCACTTTCCCTGGTTGTAGCTAATATCTTTATGGAGGCATTTGAGACCTGTGCTTTGGAACATGCGAATTTAAAACGTAAAACTTGGTTATGATACGTGGATGACACCTTCATTATCTGGTCACATGGTAAAAACACTCTACCTACTTTCTTGGATTTCCTCAATAGCCAACACGCCGATATCAAGTTCACCATGTAGATTGAGACAAACGGATCCCTACCCTTCATTGATGTATTAACTATTCGTCTACCAAATAGTCGTTTAGGTCACTCCGTGTATAGGAAACCCACACATACCGACCGATATCTTCATGTCAGCTCCCATCATCACCCAGCACAAAAGAAATCAGTAATCGGCTTTCTAGTACATCGCGCTATCTCAATTTCCCAGCCCGACAACAGCGATAAAGAATTGAAACATGTAAAAACTGCTCTTCTACAGAATGGCTATAGCTCTAGCAACATACTCATAAATAGGTACATTCATCCATGATCTCCTAAGATAGCACCAGAATCTAGTAATCAGCTAAGTTCCCTCGTTCTCCCCTACATCTATATCTTTACAGATCACATCGGTAGAATTCTTTGCAAACAAAATATTATCTGTAAACCTTTAAACAAGATCTCCCAAATTCTTCCTTCGCCCAAGGACACTCACCATGCTCTCTCCCATAAAGGCATTTACAAAATTCCCTGTGACTGTGGTTCAGTGTACATTGGCAAAACTGGACGTTCAATTCAAACTAGAAACAAAGAACGCCAACGATACGTTAAGTCACGCTCTTCAACACACTCAGTCTTAGCCGAACACTTTATTGATACGGGCCACAAAATTTGTTTTGATGAAGTATCTGATGTAAGCAAGTCTCATTGCTATTTTCCACGAAAGGTAAGGAAAGCTATCGAGATCCAGAGACATCCCCAAAATCTCAATCGTGATATTGATTACTCACTCTTCAGTATTTGGAAACCCGTCCTTTCAGCTTCTTCAACCCGTCCTCACTGTTACGCATCGTTACCTCGCGCTTACCGTTCCGTTTCCCTGCACAATTGTATACCTATACAGGGTCATTCACAGAACTGGTTCGTTAGAACTTTTTGATGTTCTTGAAATTCAACATTTCTGAAAACTTGTAGTTATAACTGATGTCATCTGGACTCATCAGTAAAATTATTTGCGACATTGTACCACTTCCGGTTTACCGGAAGTTGACGTTAACTTTCTTAATTTGAATAGCATGGTATACTTTTTATGAGTTTTTTGTATCGGGCATACAATTCTGCATCCAAACTTATTAAGAGACCTTATGTCAAAAATTAGCCGTTTTTGAGTTATTCAATTTTTTTCAAATATATGGCCAATTGCGACGTAATGTTCAAAATTCTGTATTTCTGAAGGCATTGCAGCTAAAGACCTCATATTTGGCATGTTATTAGCCGAACTAGCGTACATAAAATTTACGTCCTAAAATTTATCATAATTTATACAGGGTCGTCCAAAATTAACGCTCATTTCAACCAACTTTACGACGATAAAAGTCACTTTTTTTAATGGAACACCCTATATATTGTTCCATTTTTGGATACAATGGCGCAAATAATTTTGCTGAGGAGTCCTGATGATATCAGTTAACTACAAATTTTCAGAAATGTTGAGTTTTAAGAACATCAAAAGGTTCTAACGAACCACTTCCGTGAATGATCCTGTACACCGCCAGTTCTGCTCATGAAGAAGCCAAACGGCAAAACGTCGAGTATGAGTAAGTTGTATGTATTTTTTATTTTTGTTTTTAATTTTTATTTTTTGTTTTATTTTAATTTGTATTGTATATATTTATGTACTTTACTATGACGCGGTCAAAACCCGAAAGCCTTCATAACAGAGACTCGGACCGTGGAAGCCTTCGATATCATTTAATTTTGGGCTAATTTAACTAGTTAATTAATTTTTCTTGAGAAGCTTGTTCTTCCCGACTGTTTTATATACACATTCTTGTCATGATATATAACATATGAATTGTTTTATTTTGTTATTAAGAACACAGTGCGTCTTTATGCTTTCTTAACTGGTTTTCTTGTACCTTGATTGGAAATGTCATTCTTACAGGCGGAGCAACTAGCTTTAGTTATATCTGTTCATTTAACTGTGAACATCTGTTTTTACCTGGATGTTATGCCAACTCAGAATTTGTCATTAGCTCATGTAAATATCAGATCGCTGCTGCTATAATTTGATTTTAATCAGAATTTACTGCATCAAAGGTGCTTTAATATATTATGCTGTTTAACTCAAATGTGGCTACATGAAAATATATTACATTATAGTGTAAGAATTGAAGGTTATTCATTAATAACAAGAGAAAGAGAGACACGTGGAGCTGGGTATTTTACATAGAGATCACTTGAACTTAGTATTGATAGTAGAACTAATATAGAAGAACTACCTATACAGGTTAAAGCAGGAAAATATACTCTTACGGCCGTTTGCACCGTCTCTAGTTAAATCAAGTTAAATTATAATTAGATTAAATCTTAGTTAAATTTTAGTTGTTAAGATCTCCGTGCAACTAAAATTCTGATTTAACTGAGATTTAATTTTAATTATAATTTAACCTGATTTAACTAGGGACGGTGCAAACGGCCGTTAGTAATTGTGTGATGTATACGACTAACTTACAATTACCATGTATTAATTAATTAATTGAAAGATCCATTATCATTAATAGCTCCACAGGTTGACTTTGTTTTTCTGCAGGACAACTTTAACACTAGTTTTACTAAATTGAGTGGTAAACTAGCCAAAACTTTTCTTAACATGGTGAACGCATTCGACATGTTTCAAGTGGTTACGTCCACAAGGGTGACACCAACCAACGCCACATTAATTTATTTTATATTTATGTCTAATGCCGATCTATTGCTGAGCTATAATATTCTAGCAGTGCATGATATTTCGGATCAGGAGTGGGTTTACTGCTGTTAAAATAGAGCATGATCAACGTGAGTATGGTCAGCTCACTTAAATATATGTTTGTGATTTTTGGTATGAGGGTTTTCAACACAGCTTATGTGGAGTCTCGTTCTAAATTAATGTACGATGTGAAAAATAGTGATGAAAAGATTATATTCCTTACTGAAAGCCTTACAAACTTTCAGTTGCCTTCAATTTCATTGCATCTTAGAAAGACTGTTGATTTTTTGAATATTTATTTTTCATATAGATTCAAAATAAATTATAAAAAATAAGTTTGTATTTTAAAAAACAAAGTTGCTGTCTATGCAGAGGAAATGAAACATCCTTTATAATCGGCATTATTTTAGGTTTGTGGATCTTGAGAAAACTAGACACGTGAAATAAAAAAAGTTGCAATTATCTCTCTTCTCAACCAAGACTTGGACTTCCGCATACTGGGTGGGCAGCCTGTATATATAACGCTAAGCTATCTGACTTATGATCACACTGGAGGTCAAACAGTTTATCACAGAACGCATTTTTTACAATGTTGCGTCTATTTATATAGGTCATACATACCTACACTATGTACGCTTCTTATCAAAAATGTATTTTGATATGTGTTATATATCAGAAATGGGTCATACCAACTGTCTTTCAAGTTTCAATCTTGGAACACGGCAAGATTCTCATTTGAGATAAGGAAAATTACAGGGATTACGCGAATATTAATGAATATAAAATTGTTAAAACAAAGATTATTCTACTAAATCTAATGTAACAGTTGTCGACGTTTTAGATAATATGTAATATTGAAAAAGACTATACGTTTATCACTGCAATCAATTTTTCAACGGCTACCTCGTATATCGTCTCCGAGATTTAAGGTTTTAGAACAGTGTTCTAAGAATCTAGAAATACGACTGGATTTGCAAAATCTAGGCACATTTCTGTTTATAACATAAATTGTTTGACTATATTCAATTAAGGTACAATGGAGGATAAGGTTTTTTTACAGCCGCCGTCACTGTTTGTAAATTCAGAGGTCTTGGATTTTCCAGTTTTAAAATTATTTTTGCCTTTGTTTATAACGATTTCAAGTTTCCGTATAATAATCTTTTAGCTGCGAAGTTATAAACTACATGTATATTATGAACTTAACATAATTTCAAAAAATACAGATAAGCGTGTTAGATAATTTAGCTCACATCATTTAAGTAAGTTAAAAAGGAAACAACACTTTCAAGATATTTAAGTTACCAATATAATTTGTAACTAATAATTTAGATAATTTTGGATGACATTAAATTTGAACTACCTTAAATGTATGTACGTACACATACAGACTATATGTAAACAGTTTTGATTTACAACTTCACAAGTATTGTCTAAAATTATAATTTGTTCATTAATAACAAAAATATCAATTCGAATTGCCTTTTCGACAATAACAATAAATATTCCATCAACGTAATAACTGAACTCTTAAACAAATATCACTGCTTAGTTCCATCCTTTTCTATTATTTCATTCAAATTTTGTTCTTCCACTACATTGTTTTCTTCATTTGGTAGATGATAGAGAATTTTATAAAAGTACGAAGCAACAACACTTCCTAGGATAGGACCAACCCAGTATATCTAAAATAATGCATGTTATTACATATGTATTATTTACAAATTCGAATAATTGGTATTACAAAATGTCTATCCCATTCTCCATTTAAAAGTGCTGGGCCGAAACTTCTAGCTGGGTTCATACTTCCGGATGTAAAAGGAGCCTATAACATAAAATTAACATTATACAAGAATTATGCCTTTTTAATTCAAACCTACACTGCCCATTGCGATACCGGCAATTACAAGTCCAAATTTCAAGCTTATACCATCGGTATTGTTTGCATTTCTCTTGTCCCATACAGAACAACATACTAATATTAGAACTGCAGTCGTAACTGCCTCAATTCCAATTGCCTGTAATAAATGGATACATGTACAAAACTTAGTAATTGTAACTACGTAAATCCAATTATACGTGAAAATTATATAATTACCTGAAATGTTGAAATTTGCGGGTGAGGCACAGTTGTGCATAATCCATGTCTAGTTACTGTTACATTGAAGTTATTCACATATTCTGTTTCTACATAAATATCAGGCAATAGCAACTAAAATAAAATGTGAAATAATTTAATTTGTATATTTAGTACATAATTATATAAGATACTAAAACTAAGGGCTTCGTTGAATGCTGATTGATTATTATTATTATATAAATATTATATTATAAAAAACGAAGGTCCCCGTGAGTGCATGTCATTAACGTTATCAATGTATAGTAACTACATAAAGAGTATGAATTATATCAAGCAATGTATGGTTGTAAACAGCTATATTTACTACAAAAACAAACATAAGCATACTAGATACATACATGCACAGTGCGGACGTTCAGATGTAGTAAATTTCAAAATTTACTGCCGAAAGCATTATATGTGTGATTCTATCAAAGGTGTTATCGTATAATGTATACTTTGAGTCACTATATAAATAAATATGATTCATATCCCTTTCGTTGGTCTCCTCATTAGTCATTAGTCATTAATTTGGCTTTCATAATAGACATTAACTTACTGGTAGTAATAGTACATAAGAATTACACAATGTCAACAAAAAATAATGACAATTAAAGTTCACTAGCTTCCTGAACATACCTTTATTAAACCAAAACCCAACGTTGCTCCTAAAAATTGAGCCACGACATAAACAACTCCGATAAGTGGCTTCACATGTCCAAAAATAACAGTGGCAATAGTGACTGCGGGATTCAAATGTGCTCCAGATATGTGCGCAATAATCTGAAAATAAATTGAAGTCATAAAAATAAACATTAGTTACTCTAACATGACAATTGATATGTGTAGTATTATTTTCACAAAATTGTTAATTTAAGAATATAATGTTTGCTACCGCAATTGTTTTGTATCAGCCGTAATCTGTACAAAGTTATAAAAAAGCATTTTCTGTTTATTTTTATATTACAAATTGATTAGTTGAACATAATCTATGTAGTTCTAATAGTATATAACAAGTTTGTATGAAATATTATACATAGTTGTTAACACAGTTTGCAGGTGTTCAATTCAATTGTTTTCGAATTAAATTTCTACCTATATTATTCCACAATGATTACCTGGTTTTACATTATTACTGACTCATTAAATGCATAAGGTATCCATCAATTAATCAATATTTCAATATTTCGTTCTCTTATTAAAGCTTCGTAGCATGCAAAGTTATTCCGCTATTTATTGTTGTTAACAATTATTATAATTCTATGAAAGATACGTATAGTGAGAAGAAATTGACCATCGACTAACGGTATACATGAATTTATTCGGCAATTGACTAACTTGAAATATGTCGCTTATAATACTTCCTTAAGCAGCGACGTCGTTAATGGTATCATCAATTTCAAAAGATCTGGAAGGAAACTGTCGCATCAGTTCTTTTACGCTACTACTTTTTTCAGCAACCAGTATTCACCACAAATAAAAAATATCTTTACTATCAGAAAACGATCGTTTGATATCGAGTGGTATGTATAAGGAATGAAGATTGGTGTCATTGAACTAATGTTTGAAATTTGTCATTCAACATCTGTCGTCTCCTCCACACCTTACTACAAGTGTTTTTTTGCTAATTCAGATAATTTAATTTTCAATGTATCAAAATTATACGCAACGTTGTCCAACTTTCAGTTGCAGTTAAGAATATATTTAATCCAGAAGTTCCGAAATGTTTGGTGTTGATCTAAATCGCGAATTACAAGCAAGGAATATGTAGGTAATGTAGGTAGACTCCAAACTTACCTGGAACCAACATTTGGACAGAATTACCAAAAAAGCGGTGACAGCGTTAACGCTGGTAAGACGCACATATGGAAAGAAATGGGGGCTAAGACCAGACATGCTGAGTTGGATATACAACATGGTGGTTAAGCCAGTAATGACGTATGCAACTTTGGTATGGTGGACAAAGACGCAACAAAGGAACGCTATTCAGAGGCTGAGCAAGGTACAAAGACTTGCCTGCCTAGGAATAACGGGAGCAATGCGGTCGACACCGACAGCAGCCATGGAGGCACTCCTGGACTTGCCACCGCTGCACCTGGTCATACAGGGGGAGGCAAGGATGGGGGCATACAGGCTGCAACACACAGCGACTCCGAAAAGGGTCAACACAAATCATATGTCGATAACTGAGCATGTGGGAAAGGGGATGTTGGAAATGCGGACCGACAACATGCCGGTAAGGCATAGGTATGGGAATCCCTTCACGGTGTCTATAGCGGACGGACGGGAGGAGGCTGCCAGGTATGCACTGAGAATCAAAGAGCATGACTTAGTCTGGTACACGGACGGATCTAAGACGGCTAATGGTACCGGTGCCGGGATATGCTCTCAGAATGAGGGCCACAGTTACACACTGGGGGAGTATGCTTCTGTGTTTCAGGCGGAAGTATATGCTATTCTCTAATGCGCACACACAATGAATGTGAAAGCGGTGACCAACAGACGAATTCACATCATGTCTGATAGGCCACCGGCATTGAAGGCGTTATTAAGCCGGAAGGTGTCGTCCAGGCTGGTGACGGAATGCCTCGACGAACTGGTGAAACTGTCGAACCGGAACAAGGTTTGGTTGACTTGGATATCGGACCATCAGGGGATAGACGGCAACGCAAGGGCTCACGAACTCGCGAAGAGAGGGTCAGAGATGGAAATGTACGGCCCAGAACCTTTCTTCGGGGTCACAAGGCAAACGGCCCGGAGACATATAGGAGACTGGGTTCGTACGAAAAAGCGGGAATACTGGAGAGTCTCACCCGGTATAGTACATGGCAAAACCTTTATAGGGAAGCCATGCAGGAAAAGAGCTAGAGAACTACTACATCTTAGTAGGAAACAGCTCTGCATCGTAACAGGACTAATGACCGGACATGCTGCGGTGAAAGAACACCTACACAGAATCGGAGTGTTTGACGGGGACACAAAGTGTAGACTTTGTGGGATAGAACCGGAGACAGCCGATCACATACTACGCGACTGCGAGGCACTAGATCGCAGAAGGCAGAATCTCTTTGGGATAACGAAAGGAGACCCAGAGATATACTTTACCCACTCGGTTAGGGACCTGTACAGGTTAGTGGAGGGGACTACCGTGCTAGAGTGGGTGACTTGAACAAACAGATGTGGCACAATAAGCCTGATGGCTGCGGTGCCTACCGGTGACTATAGGTCGGACGGGTCTGAAGGAAAAAAAAAACAAATGTAGGTATAGTTTTATTTCTATATTTTACCGTGTTTACGTATTTTCTGTAATCCCTTTAATCCAAAACTTCACACAATTTGCACGCTATTTCAATACCATCAGCATTCTATGAATTCCATGATAAACTCATTTATTATATCAACATCATAAAAGGCGATATGATGCTGTCACAAAGCCATTTAAACACAACTTACACACACTAAAACTACACCGCAAGAGTTGCAGTGATAGCCAGACAAGTAATACAGCTTACGGAGTTACTGCAACTAAGCACCCACCACACATTAAAAAAAAAAAACCGAAAGCTATGGGATAATACATAACATTTGCACATCTACCTTAGCATAATGATAGGTAAATACACATAAGTTTCACCGCTGACTAACAGACTTAATTTATATCGATTGAGAAAATCTTCATAGGTCAAGTTAGACGTCTATTATAACGTCTACCCGCACTTATAGTAGTAGCATTGGTAGTAGCTTCCCTTTTGCTTAAAATCCTCATTACCTCATTTTAATGTACGTCATTGAAAAGAAATAACTTATCTGTCTTGTTTCTGCTAGTGAGTGAATCTGTAATGCCTCTAAGTAAAAATGATGTTTACCTCATCAGATTTGTTATAGTTACATTCGATGTTGTAAATATTGGCCTTTTTGATGGTATATAACATAAAATCCTTTATAAAGCAGTTGTTTAAAAAATATTGTTCAATTTAAAAATTCAACATTCAAAAAGTAAGGTGAGTGGTGTAGCTTACCTCACTTATTCTATTCTCAGTTTAGATACAAATAGAAGCAGCTGTACATTATATCTCAATAATACTATTGCCCGTATATGAATAATCGTCCTAGGTAGAAATAGATATATTTGATCAGTTGCAAAACTGTACTGTACAAAAAAAAATGTTTGTTTATGTTTCGCATATAATTTGAAGAAAACATATTGAATGCTGTCTAACGAACAATTTGCATGGTTGCAATACAGACTGTGCATTTTTAAAACTTGGAATATAAAAAAACAATTCTTACACTGACAGTGAGTACTAGTACTAACTGACTATAAGTTACTATTTTACTTAATTAAAATAAATGAATTCCATTAGCAATAAAGCTATTAGTTATTTTGCAACCAATAATGAAGATAAAATTGGTTTGGTTCCCATGTTAATTGAAGTAGACGCTGATAAATTGAAATCATTTTTATGATCGTTATTTTTTCATTAAGTATCCTAAACATTTCTGTATATGTCAAGTCTCCATTAGAATTAAAAACAAATCTACGAAACTTAATTTCAATTTGAGTAATTACAAAATAAATCCTATTATCGAATACCAAAAATGAAATTATTGAATAATGGTACCAGTTTCCTAATTAATTTTCTGCTATAAATATTTAGTGTAATAAGAAACATAATTACTTTACGTTCTTCTGCTGATAATTTGAAATGAAAACAACATTTTAAAATTACTTTTTTGACTAGTTAACAAATAATAATTAAAATATTTTAAACATAACAGTTCACGTTAATAACTGATTACGAATTCTATCAGGGATATGTACTGCAGTAATAAGTGACTATGAATAAACAAACTTTGAAAGACTAATTATTAATTAATTTCAATTATGTTGTTAAAATGATTATACTAGCTGATAGTAGGTTGTAATTTATCGAACTAAATTGTCACATTGCTCCTCAGACTGTAATACAATTTTAAGCGCATCAGCGTTATAAAAATCTTAAAGAGAATTATATAGGCATACAGATAATCTAACTTAAATCATAGGCTACACAAAAAGCTTCCATTGTTTTGTATTACCCATTCTAGAAAAATTCTCGCTTTGCGTGAAAGGATTATGACAGTACAACTGGTGATTTTATACATTACAGATCTCATGAAAGGATCAATTGTTTGTGATTAATATTCTCAAAGTGCTACTATCATTTGCTCGAGATATAATTTTCATGTCGTTATCTCTTTCCATCAGGACACGTGTATTGTGACATAATGATACGTCAGACTAGCTATTAAAAAAATAATATACTATTTTGCTTTTATAGCAAAACAATACGTAGGTCAATTATCAAGACAATGAAAACGAACATGTAAAAATGCACAATTTCAATCTTTAAAAGCTTAGGGAATTAATAAATAATAATTTGATGCTAATTATCTATCTACATAAAGATTTGTTAAGAGTATGGTCATAAATATTTGATTTAAAATTACTGGATTCAATATTATAAACTTAAATGGACTTTAAAGAAAATCGAGGATATTTCTGTCGCTCATAAATTAATGTGGATTATTTTTATACACATTTTTATTAACCAATCAGATTCCACGTCTTAGTAGACCTACTACGTCTTACACTGATAAGAAATCGATATCTGTTCATAGTTGTAAGCATCTTAATAATAGATGTGCAATAGATACCATTGTATTCAAAATAATCTACATATTGAAACACCAATTTGGTATTTTGACCCCTATTATGGTATTTCTTTAGACTGTATTTAAGATTAAATCTTCCAAGATCTACGATGTTTTTCCGAGCCTGGGCAAAAACCCCTTAACCTCTTTGATTCTGAGACGGATATTTCGTTCTAAAACCTACAGGAAATATGATGGCCCAATCGTGACGGTCGGATAGTAGTTCACTTTCGTGGTAACACGAGGTAGTAGTTTATCGGAATCCAGTTAAGACTTCTCAGTCTATAAGTAGTGAGAAGAAGAGAACTTATGCCACGCTTATGAACCATGATGACCTAAGCGTGCTTCCAGGTGCATGCAAATGTGCAATGGTGTAACATGGTATTCAGGATATTTACCAAGATGTGTGCAGCGTTCTTGGGCAGACATTTGTAGGCAAAATATCATTTTCAGCAGGATAGCGCACCTGCTCTCAATTATTGAAAAACTAGTCCTTCATCCTTTTAACACCTCCAAGATCACCTAGTTTTACCCTAATCGACTTTACCTTGTGGAATTACTTTAAGAATCATATCTATTCAAAACTATACGATAATGTTGAGTCTAAAAAAATGTAATTCAGCAAGAACTGCATCTAACAGCTAGCAGGGTCGTAGTTTTCGAAATAAGTAAAGTAGTGACTTTAAAACAAATAGATTGCTTATTGTTGTTTTATAATTAAATGGTTTTTCCTAAAAATGTTAATGTGTACGATTTACAGTTCGACAACTAATTATCTTTATGTATACAAACTTAAATTAATTTTGTTTAGGTCCTTTTATCTCTGGTGTTTTTGATCTTAGTGAAAAGTTCTCCGTAACTAATTTTATTGTAAATTCCAATATCTTTAATAAAAAATTATAATAAGTAGTCACTTCAACTAAGCACCCATCACACATTAAAAAAAATACATGTTTTGCCAATTTCTTCATTGTAATTGCCAAAAAAATAACTATTAGTTTGCTAATCTGATCGATAATGTGGAACTTAACCAATGGTGTGCATTTAATTTAGATCACTGTGTATATTAGATACATTTATAATATGCTGTCTTTCTGTTTTTTCCTATCGCAATATCGCTTTTATGCCTCCCTTTCATTGGACAACATCTTATTGTATTTTCAATGAAGAAATTGTAATTGACATTATTTCTCATTGTTTATTAGATAATTCTACTAAATTCTATAGTTCTCTTATGTACTGCTATCACCACAAAATCATAAATGTTTTTACTGTTTCATCTCAGCAGCTTCTCTTTTGAATACTTGCAGGTATAACCAACATTTTAGCTAATTCATTTTCGACTTTTATCCTTTCTCTATTCTACAAATTCTGTTCTTCAACCTCTTTCTATGAACTGTCATATCTAAAACAATTGATTCTAGGTTTCCATAGAACTAATTTCTGAAAGAGGTTAAAATCACTAAAATCAAATTCGCAATGGTTTTCAGATTTCAAGAATTCAGTTTTGTGTTGCACATTTTTACGTTTTAATTTTTTTAATGTAGTGACTGCTTAGTTGCAGTGACTTCGTAAGCTGTTATTATTAATATTTGATTGAATCAGCCGTTACTTGCTGGAACTCCATAATATTAATTAATTATTATTAATTATATTATTATTAATTAATTATTAGTAATAGTTAAATTAATATGTCCTCATATAATCAAAGGTAACTGCCGATTTTACTTTACGAACACAATATCTTGTTCAATTTTGTGGTACGGGAGATTTGCTCATAGTGTGCTATTGAAAATTTAATGAAACATATCTTGGCATTAAGTTTGCTTGAAATTAATTATTTGTTTTTACTGCAAGCGTTTTAAGGAAAAAAAATGAATAGAAAACATAGTTAAGCAAACGTGGGTTCAGTGCTAGATGTAGAATTTTATACAAGATATCCTTAACTTTCATAAAGGAAAGAAAGTTTGAATTAGAAATTAGTAAATTCATCGAATTTATAAAGAAATAAAATTAGACTATACACATGTGTAGATCAGAGCTTAGGGTTTTCTATATTAGATTTCTAACTAATTTTACATAACATATAATAACGTAAGTAAAAATAAAGCAAACTAGATGATGGGCAACATTTTATGCCATCTTTTTTCATATTTAAACAAATCAGGTTTGAACTCTTTTATAGCTCATTTACTAGTAAGTCTGCGGACAAGTAATCGAAAAAAAAGGTTTTATTACAATGTTTAGGATATTCTTAAGAAGTTGTACTTGAGTAATGAGATACTTCATTTCGGATTTTCCTTGTTTTACAACTCCAAAATTAACGATTAGAATCGATTATTTTGTTACATTTTGAACCCTTTTATAAACTATCTCATAAGTACTCATAAGACAACCTCGATAATTAAAAATTAGGATTTCGATTAAACTTTAGACTGACATACATTGGTTTAAGAACGACTCCCTTATGTAATACATATAACATAACTTGAAAATATTTAAATGTCAATTTCATAATATGTAAGTATCAGGATATGAGCAATGACATTTTTTAAGTATACACTCTCAAATGCAATATTACGCAAACAAGTTACAAAATTGTTCATGACATTTAGGAACTTGTACTGATTGATTGAATGCTGATTAACGGTATTACTGTCGTAATATTATTTTTAAACTTTACACAACTTTGATTTAACCGATACTTCTTATGTACCTTAGTCTTGCCATATCCGGAGAAATAATAATCTGGATGCAGACAAATATGACTGGGATGGACAGTATTCTATCATCAAAGAAAGAACTCAAAATGTCCTTGTTTGGCCATGTAAAGCTTATACTTGTATATAGTTGTTTAATTCAACATAGGTATCATGTTTATAAAATCGAGCCGCTTCATCCTGGTTTTCGTCGTCCTTTGCAGTAATGTGCACAATATATTTACTGTGAAATTATACCTGTACTTATCTGTGATTTATAACACCTATTGTTTATTAAAGCTTGTTCAACAGACTCCCAAAAATTAAATTGAATATTCTGTTCATTTCGATACTACATCTTTATTATTTCAGACCATTTTTGAGAACTATATTCATGAAAAAAAAGCCATATTCTTTCGACATCAACAAAAATAAGTACAGAAAATGTTATACGTTTCTACTGCTATATACATATTAGCTTATATGTATTCTTAATTGATTTTGCATATACGGTATATTATGTACAATACAATACAATAATAGTACTGCGGCAAATGAGTATATTTTGGTAAGTTGATAATTTTGTAAAAGTATGTATAATTATGTATATATTTACCTGAACACATATTAGGACTGCTAAACCAAAAGTCAAAGCATGAAAATAATGTGACACAATTGGATATGAATTAGGCGCTACAGCACATCCCATACATCCTAGAAACAGCAGCAATCCAGTTCCCACAAATTCAGCTACGAACAGTTCCAGTATATTTTCAATTACAGCCTTTTTCCTACGTCCATCTGGAATAAAAATAAAGTATTTAGAACGTGACATAGCACCGGTTTTAATCTTTCGCAACACAGCTGGAAAGTTAGCAGCTCCCAATAATAATATAGGAGACACAGTAGGTAACTTCGATGAACATAATTTGTGTAGTTAGAAGTAACAAGGAAATTGTCACGAAAGAAGTTTAGGCTGATTAAGAATTTGTGGTAATTGCTCCTATAGAACGAAATTGCTTCCGTCGAACGTTAAACAGATTAATCAAACGGGTCGTTTCCACTTCTACCGTAATAGCTTTACACGTTAACCATATTGGCGGTAATTATGTCGAGTGTTTCTAGTAACTCGTACGTTAAAAATCACCTTCTAATTTAAAAAAGTTAACAATTTAGAATAAGTTTATTTAACCTAAAAAACAGTATGATGCCCTAAGTCACTTTGAATGCGATTTTTGATCTGACTTAATAATAAATTGTCCGTAATTTTCAAACATACCCCAACTACAGTTAGTAACATAAATAAAAAAAATTGCATAATTGCAGTCACAACTTCATGTAGACTAGAAACTAGAATTATATGCCCAATATATTGAGCACAATAGCATATTTTTGAAAATTTTAAATTATTTTCGCAGTTACCTACAATGAAAGAACCGGAACGAGAAACACTGAACACAACTTTCCTGAAATAATTAATGAATTATATCGTTTAGTTTTCTTGATAAAATATTGAATCAGCGGCTATAGAAGTCATAAGCTGTATTTTATGTATAAATATAAGATAAAATAACGGCATCGTGATATCCATATTTTTAATTCGGGGTTATTCTAAATATATCCAACAAATTTCATATACTAAATGCTCGTGTGTCCGAAACGGCTTTATTAAGTTATAAGATATTTAATAGGAAAATCAGCTAATTATATACGTATATTATCTACTATTTTATATAGTATTATAACTTACACGAGCTTTACATTCGACCTCGCAAAACACCCTCGCACAGCTAAAACGCCATGAATGAAACAAATGAGGCTGAATAAATTCAAGGTACAAAAATTGCTAAACATGAGCTACCTTATCATAGTTTTCAAAATTTTAAGAAACGAATTATATCCAAACAAAAACTATCACTACTATTGTAAGAACTCCCGAATCAATTAAAATTTCAAATATATTTTATACTCTTGATGGCGCTCCAGCATATTTCTGTATAGTCTTTGGACGATGCATATCCGAAGCAGAAAAAGTCCATGGCCGTGACCTATTCGGTTTATAGACTTAATTGTCTTGATTTGTTCTGGTTACCTTAAAACATTATACCAGTCCCATTAAAAATGTTAACGAAGTGAGAAAACTTATGAATAATTGAAAGTAACAGCACAATAGTACAATACGAAAACGAGTTTCACACCATTTTACTTGAACACTAAACACTTTAACCCACTAAACACCAAACAAGTTTTAACATTGGTGTTTAGTGGGTTAAAGTGTTTAGTGTTCTACTTCTGCACCAAGAGATCCAGTGAAGAACTTCACCATTCTACTTATAGACATTTCGATAACTTTTATCTTCTTCAAAATATTAAAACTGTAAAAACTTATATGATTTATTTTAATAATTGGATTGTTTTTTGATCAATTGACCTGATCTAAATACAATTTTAAGTCTACATTACAAAAGATACTCACTTCAAAATATGATTAACAATTGCAAAGTACATTCCTAGATTTTAATCTGTTTCCTAATCTTAAAACCAGTATCCAGCGCAAAGTCTTGTAAAGGTGTTATGTTATCAGCATCTTTATGTTGAGCTATTCTATTTTTACATATTGTTTAGTATGTCAAATACACTGGAACCTCGTCTATGTCCGCGGTCGGGAAACGTAAACATTCACTTACATCCTCTCAAGAGGGGTCCCCACTCTAATCCCGTTAGCGGAGAGGAAAGGCCGTGCTACATGCTGATTGGCTCATGTGAATACGTGCACTATGGGGTGGTGGATACCGAGCGGATATAAATGAGCGCTATAGTGAGGACATAAGTGAGTGTGGATATAAGTGAGCAGGGGTTGGCGAAGTAAACGCGAACAGTCGGTAAGTAGGAGCAACTACTACACCAACAGTCGCGTTTACTTACCGGTCAAGATAAGAGGCTGCGGAACAATAGTAAATGGCGCCAATTTGAGAGTCCCCACCCCCTGTAAGTGAGCGCGGAGATAAGCGAGGTTCCAGTGTATATACTTTATTACAGTCATTGGATGATACTTATGTTGTAAATGGCATGTTTTTATTTTTGTGTACAACGTTTATGTATCTGTCTTTTGAATAAATATTTAAATTTTTGAACATACCTTGAAAGTATAGTAAGCTTAGATAGGTTGTAGATGTTCGATTGTCTCTTGCATTTTTGTCCGCATTGTGATTGAGGTTATTGAAATGTACATATATCAGTCCTTTGATTTATTTATTTTATTTACAAATTCATCAAATCAATTACTTGTGTAAGTACAACTGCAATAACTTCGCTATTTGTTTGTTGTACTACTGGTCGACCAGAATCCCGTGACAGTTGCGCTTATGTCAGAGAGGTTGGGTAAAAGTAACACGTTGCTGCACTCAGCTATGATTGGCGCGCTGACGTAAGAGGCGGATCTAATTACTCATGCGTTGGAGGTATATAAGCCGATAGCGCTCATTCACGCTTGTTATATTGTTACATTAACAATAGATCACTGCCGCGGCATTCTGGTCGACCTATACAATTGCAACATAGCACATTATATAAATTAAATTTATTAATGATAGTATTTTGTTTTTTGTTCGAATCATTCCATGTACATATGTACTTACATTTGTAAATAAGAGACGGAAAATGTTGTGTCAAACGAACTACAAGGACTTACGGAGTATCGAAGAAATGCTTAAAACTACGACAACTACAAACTAGGTAACAGTAAAAAAAGAGAATAAGCAAGAGACAACGCCAACCAATATAGAGGTAGTCGCACCGTGGTCTGCATTCAACCAACATTTGTTTTACATAAACTAGTTGCAGTTGATATATCATTTTAATTTTAAAATAATTATAACAAAACCTATACGAGTACTAATCAAAAGAAAAAGAAAACACTCTCTACATATTTCCACTCTCCTACGAGCTACCAGCTCAAAACTTCAGAGTTGTCTATATTAAACTAAATCCAAAGAATGTTTTATTATTAAAGGTACACAAATAACTATATAAAGGATAATTCGAATTGCTGAAACTAGTTGTAATTCTCTTATTTCCTGATTTGTTTCGGTACAAACATCGGTTCTCAATATATCAATAAATATTAGTTTTCGGATTAATTGATATTTTTTTAGATTTAATATCAAATAACGAGACATTAAATATCGATGTATCATCCTTTGGGACTAGGATGATACAGTAAATTAAATATCGATGTATTTAATTTAAATTTCATTGATCACTAGCCCAAAGTTTACATATCACGAGCACGAGTCACGGTCTGAACATAGCTTTAGATGCAATTGATACCAATATAACAAAATATAACACTATGATCAAAAGTCACATATCCCTTCCACCATATAAACGAAAACGAGTAGGTACATAACACTATTGATAAACTATAATAAGAACTTTACAACAGTTACTTCCTCGTTTGTGGAAAAGTGTATACTTTGCACTAGGTATATATAGAATATAATTTTTTGTAGGCTTGTTATAATATATTAAACTCTCGATTAATATGTTAATACTATACTTCTAAAAATAGATTTGTTTAATGCTCTAAAGATTATATTAAAAATAATACCTTTGTTTCAGAAATGACAATTCTAGATACACATATAATAACATTTTGTAACGTAGTTATAAAAAGTCGCACAATAAGAGAGGATTTAATTCTAGTTACAGAGATGTATTATTTTTGTAAAATATTTTGCAATAAGTAACTGTGCGCGTGTTACTTTCATTACTAAATTAGTAAATACTATTATTATATAAAAATTAAAAAGCAAGATATCAGACTAATAAGTGCTCTTTGTGGTACAAGTTTGCGTTATGGTGATTGTATATTAAATATGATATCGAAATACAAACATAATATATTTCAACATGTCCTCGTGACGCGTCGAAAGTACAAAAACTGTAATTTGCAATAACATGAGGTCAATGTTTGCTATAAATAAAGTTGTTAACACATGCAATATTTCCTCTTACAAACTGTACTTTCCGATAAATTGGAATTAGAATTGCTTATGCACACTATCGAATCTGCTACATACATAATCGATTTCAAAATATTGTTATTATTATATATAACCCAAAATTAAAGCCTAATTCCTCGAATCGCAGCTTTATACACACATACATATGTGTGGTGTAGTAGTCAATTATTTTTGTGAAGATTTGTTTAAAGTATTGTGTAGTTTCACATCTGAATTATAAACTAGTTAATGCAATTGCCTTGTCTGTTATAGTATATTATGCAATGAGCATTTAATGATAGCTGTTAAGACACGAGTATGAAAATTACAATACGAGGCGAAGCCGAGTATTATAATGAATACGAGTGTCTTAATAGCCATTAAATGCGAGTTGCATACACTATTTTTTCTACGACCCCATAATATCATACATATTTCTTTAATTTTTACTATATTTAAATATACAGAGAACTGTTAAGTTTAATTTTTATATATTTCAGATATATAATCACGGCCATATTGAATATTGGAATGTCGCATTCCTATTGGATATAAACTTGTATCGTAAGGAAAAATCTGTATTGCTATTGGAGTAAACTTGTATCATAATGAAAATCTGTATCGTAATGTATGTACATCATCAAAGTACAGGTTCAGCATATCTAGTAATAAATTAAAGTATGGGAGTTGAAAAAAGTTATTACGGTATTCGTTTTTTGAATAATGGATTGAACTAAATTGAAATTTCCGTATCTCTCAGAAGCAGTTGGTTTTTTTGTAAAGTTTAGTTAAAATTTTATTTTTGTCCCAGTAAGGGTTATACCTAAAAAGTTATTTTTTGTTAATTTCAACTGGAAATCATTAAATTTGACTACTAAATAATCTACTTTATTTTTCAGAATACTCACCAGGCATATACAAGTCTTTTTGAAAAAATTTGTATAAAATCTAACTGGTCAAGTAGTTGTTGTTTAAATTCTTCTAGTGTTAATTCCAGTGCTATATGAGTGCAGAGGATATGAGTGCACTCGTTAGTACATTAATTCGTTTGTAAAATTTTTGTTGAAATTGAAAGTATAAAGTCCCAATTCAAAGAAGTACAACATACCAAAGTTGAGTTATTTTTAACAAAACATCTTGCATTATATGCCATTTTTAAATTCTATATGATAGGTTTGGATAACTTTGTTAATACTTCCCTATATCTATTTATTGGCAATTTCAAGAAAATTTGATTTTTTCAAACTGTAAAGCTTTCCAACAAAATTGCAAACACTGATGCTGTACTGATGGGAAGATCCGCATCTGCAGCAAGTTATTTCCACATATCGCCCTTCCAATAAACTGGTAGAATATGTTTATATTGCCTACATGACAAAACAATTTATATTTTATATTTTCAAACATAAATAGAATACCCTGCATTTATCTATCCTACGTGAAATCACATTAAATTCCATACCAAAAGCTGTAAGGATGTCTATATCAAAATTTAAAATTTAAAGCTAATCTCTAAAAACCTTATGAAACAGATTTTTTTCATCTAAATAGGAGGTCATACTGGTTTAAAAGTAACACGATTATCTATTTCACGGTTGTCATTAATTCCTACGTAGAGACAGTCTAGTACGTTAAAAAATGATTAGATCTAGAATTTGAAGAATAAAATAATCAAAAAGTACTCCACCTGCATAATCCTGAAAATATGCAACAAAAATAATAAATAATGTTATTTCAAGGATTGTGGGTTCGTACGATACAGATAAAAATAGACTCATAAACCTTCGAAATACGTGTCCCGAATTAATTAATTAAACGCAGTTTGTAAGGAATATAATTGACCACACATTAATAATTAGAAAGCATGACCTACTTAGATGAGAAAAAGCATCGGCTTTAAAGCGCTTTTGGAGAATTTTATTTAACCATGCTCTAGCTGAGCAAACGTGTCGGAACTGGTTTGCACGTTTTAAAGCTGGTGATTTCGACTTGGACGACAAAGAGCGACCTGGACAGCCGAAGAAATTTGAAGATAATGAGGTGGAGGCATTGCTTAATGAAGACGAAAGTCAAACACTTCAAGACTCGTCTACATCATTGGGCATAATCCAGACGGAAGGACATTGGGTTCCATATGAATTGAAACCGAGGGACATTAAAGGAAGACGTTTTACATGTGAACTGCTGCTTCAACGGGCGAAAAGGAAAGGTTTTTTGCATCGAATTGTCACTAGCGATGAAAAATGGATCCATTACGACAATCCAAAGCGCAGAAAGTCATGGTTTAACCCATGACTTTCCGGCCAACCATCAGCATCAGTGGCAAAATCAAATATCCATGGGTCTAAGCTCCTGCTCTGTATTTAGTGGGATCAGCGCGGTGTGATTTATTATGAACTGCTGCAACCGAATGAAACCATAACTGGGGATAGCTACCGACTGCAATTGATGCACTTGAACCGTGCATTAAAAGAAAAACGGCCGGAATACTGCGAAAGACACGTCAAAATCATTTTGCTGCACGACAATGCTGGCCGGTACAAACATATCTCGAAACACTTAAATGGGAAATCCTGCCTCACCCGCCGTATTCTCCAGATATTGCAGCCTCTGATTACCATTTGTTTCGTTCGATGGCTTATGGCTTGTCTGTACGAAGATTGTCAAGAATGGTTCGATTCGTGGATTGCATCTAAAGACGATGCGTTCTTCCGTACCCTGCCCCAAAGATAGTCAAAAGTAGTAGAAAGCGATGGACAATACTTTCATTAAGCTATTATTTTATTTTCACTTAAAATAAATATTCTTTTTCATTAAAAAACGCGACGAATTAATTCCAACGCCCAATATATAAAATCATTCCGAGTTTAATGGCATGTAAACTGCACAACATATATCCCAGTAACATTGATAATAATATATAATGTATAATAACAAGATACAATTCTTTCAAAATTTCAACAACTGTATACAGGATGAATCAAAACTTAAGTATGCAATTTTTATAATTTTTTTTCATTTACTTTCGTGCTGTACTTTATATCTTCAAGTGAAAGCAATTTCACTAGACGTTTAGTATAAGTAAACATTTCCTACACCAATGAATTTACGACGTCTCAATTCTTATTAGCTTCGTTTCTGCAGCTGTTTTATGAAAGTTTTAAATCATTTTGTGACAACTTATGTACGCATGTGCGATGAAAACTATTTTCAAACTATGGATAATGAATTGATATGACCGAACGATCTTGTGATTACTTTTGTACTACAGTGGAGTCCCGATTATTCGAGTTGAGGTTATCCGAGGCCCCGCATTATCCGAGGTACCACTACTTGTCGTCGGCCACGGCCCGGTCGTTGCAGGGAAGTTCCTACATTACGATATTTAACGTAGGGACTTCCTCTGCTTATCTATCTCGCAGGACCTAGTTATAAATACACCTGCGTTACTATGTTGTATACATTACTTTCCTAGAAAGTACATATTAGTCTAGTATTTCTGGTTTTATTTAGAATTAATTCATTTCTGTTGTAAAGGAATAGGTCAATTGGTCAAATTGGAAAACACAATGTTCTCAATCGAACAGCAATCAGTATTATCCGAGTTTTTGCTTATCCGAGGTACCATCGGTCCACATTAACTCGGATAATCGGGACTCTACTGTATTTCAATTTATTGGGGCGATACCTATCGCATATAGATAGAATTACTTACTGGTATTTTCAAGTGCTGTTTAGTGTTTACCACGTATTTACAAACTTATTGCATGTTTACGATTGCGTTATTGCAGCGTGAAAACAATTTTTTACAAAGTAATATGGAGAGTAATATTTTTATAATTCAAGTTATAAATTGCCTATAAACACCTAAATACGTTTACCAATCACAAGCGTACCGTGAAAATTCGTTAATAAACACGCCTTAAATAACAAAAGAAAAGTATTCGTCTGATATTTCACTTCAACAAAATATGCAAAATATAAACTCTTCCAGTCGTTTGAAAATCGTTTCAGTAGGATTTGAAAACTACAAAAACAACAAACGGTTGGTCAACGTTTGATAATATTTATCTGCCCGAACGCTTTTATTGTAATACGCATGCTCGTGATACTTCCAACCGTTGGAAACGGCTGCAGAAACAAAGCTATTATTAGCCATACCATCACATACTAAGCAGAAGTGGATGTATCAGTAGTAGGCTCCAGATCGAATGGAAACCTCATTCTTTGCTGTAAAATCTTCCTTGATGTTCTGTATGTTAATCTTCAGAACTAAAAATTACCAAATTGTTACCATTTTAGAATAGTTTTATAATGTTTATGTCTATATATTTGAAAAACAAGTTGCGCAAAGAAAGATCGAACCTAACTTTCAATTATTAATCAATCACGGTAACAATATATTTTAGCATTTTCACTGGAAAACAATAGTAAGAAATCTTAAAGTATATACAAATTTGATACAAGTATAACATTTATGAGTATGTATTACACTAAGTAAGTGAAATTATCGGTACTCTTAAATCCACTAGCACCGTATAAGCCATTCAATCCGTCGATTCCGCTGCACCGAGAATTATTTTCAATCTTATGTAATAATTTCTAAGTGATTCTATCATAGCGTCAAATGTACACCTAAATATTCCTGGCGCATGCACGACCTTTCCTTCTAAAACCGATTATGATTTGAGTATTTATATTACCTTGATACTGATTGTCTTCTAAATATTTCTATTCTGATGAGTCACATAAAGCATGTTTGCATTAGAGGATGTTATTACATTTTTGTCAAATCTAATTGTAATTAGATTTAAAGACGATAATTTTGGAATGCGTGCGAAAACATGAACCACCATTTAATACGATGAAACTGGGCAACGTCAGTTATTTCTAACAATAAGGGCCCACTTGTTTCCAGATAATTAAGTTATAACTCAAGTTTCTATTCAATTACATTTCTAAAGCGTGAACTGCATATATGAATGTCCCTGAATTCAATTAAGATATCAATTTCGTGGGTAATTGATTGTTTGCACCTGACTTTCCATCTACAATACAAAAATGTGTTCTATAATTTTGAATACAGGGACTATATGTATGTATTCATGTTCACATTTGTTCAGGTTTGTTTTTCATTTAAAAAAATACGAAAGAGTCTTTTATATGAAAGATATTCGGATTCTCTTAAGAATATTACCTTTATTGGCAAGAGAAAAGAAGATTACCTAAAGAAAAAACCGGCGGACACTTATGTCTTTTCGAATGGAATATCAAAAGCATTAATAGAGATATTCTAAATGCTTTTCTCGACTAATTATTTAAATAACTAACAAAATATTTAATTACTAGTCTTCAAAAAGTCTGCTCTTCAGGTTTTACTTATCAGGGATATACACGAAGAGATTAGGCACAAGTATACCTACAACAGAAATGGAATCTCTATGGATTATCGGCAACATAAGACAGAATCAGAAACGCTACAGAAAAATTAAAAATCAAAGCAATCAAAGATAAAATTGAATGAAAAAAAGCTGATACATTCAAAAGTAACTCGGCCTTAAGATTAAGTTATATATATAAGACATACTGTTGGAGTATATTCATTAAAATCACAAGAAAATATACAATACAATCAACATAAAATATTTAACTAAAAACACCTTTTAACGTATATCCAAAACACAGGCAACCCATTTTCCAAACTTGCGATACAAAAGTTCCGTAACTGAACGAAAACAAATATTAGCAAATATTCTTTTCAGTATAGTTTTGATTTGATTAAATTTTGAGTTTTCAAATTTACTAAAAATAATTAAATTCATTTCTTACAGAATTGTCTCTATTTTAGATACATATATGCAATAGTTATTCGGATGACACGTTTTGTAGTAATAAAATCAATCTTAAATAAGTATTGAAGCCTAAAATAATAAGTTAGTAGAATTAATATACATCATTTTTTATACGTCCAGAGTCCACAATTTGTTAATTTTGAATATACGTCTTTACCATCAATAGTACATAAACAGAAATATCGCCGGATAGTTTTCATCGTAATCCAAATGAAATTCACGGCCTATGCTTAAAAGAAAAGGAAAATAGAATTATTATATTAACTAACTAACTTCAATAATTAATTTTTATTGGAAACACATACATACGTTAAAGATAACAATACACGAAATCTGGAATCTACGCACTAAGCAAAGAATCTAGAATTCCTTATGAGTTAAATATATACTTTGCTAGTAGGCCTTATCAAGGTACAATTTAATCAGTGTTCAAGTATTTTAGACAGCTACCGTAATAAAACGACAAATGTTGTTACATCTTATTCATCATTACATCTTAGATAAGAAGAATGTAAATGTATACTAAAGTGTATAGTGAGTAACGATTTGAAGTAGTAATTAATACATAGTTAGAGATCAACATAATCACCAACAGTACCAGTAAAACATAATCTTTTTGAATAGTAAATATCATCTAGTCTTTCATCTCCACGTTAAAACAATGCTAGGTAAAAATAATCCTGTATACATATATAATAAAAATTGCTGTTGTAAAAAATCATTCATCATCATTCAAACCCACTGAACAAAGATGCAAGTCTACTAGAGGATACATTTTCACTAAAATATCTCTAAATAAATTAATTTGTACAGTAATTGATAAATATCATCTGACGTATGAAATTTGGTAAGAGGATTTTGATGACAACTGATAATATTCAAAATGGAAATCTAAATAACTTACAGGATTCTCAGTAATTACATCGGATATACAAACAAAGAAATTATACTCGATGGAATGCTTCCCACACGGCTAGTACAGCAGCATTTTGTTTCGCTACTTATTATACCTACCTACATATATATACTTTTTTTCAAAATCTAAACTAACCTTGTTCCTTCCTAAGATAATATTATTAATTATATCATCCGTACAATATTATTCTGCAATTATTCTAACCACTCTCTAAGGAGAGCCAAAATTAGTTAGTTAAAACTCGAAACAGGAAATTTATATAAGAAATTAAACGATGTGGAATTAAAAGGCTAAATTTACCGATATACCTTTTTCCAATGCAGGCCTTCAAGTTATGGATATAGAGTTAAAATACGGATCATATCAAAGAAGGTTATCAATTATAGACGTATTACATGGCAGAGCGACATATTTAGAACACGATGAACAAATAAACTTAAAAAATAATTCAAAAGAAACTATATTCAAATCTTTGTATTGTGAAACCATCTGACTCTAAGCTATTATGTTTACTAAAAATTCATAACGAGGGAGACACGTATAGACCTATAACTAATTAAACTAATTAAAGACAATTTTAAAATTTGAAGTCGAAAAATAATTTTTCCGGTACTAATTCATTGGGTCTAACAAATAAACTTAGAAGGCGTTAAATAAAAGGGAACAAATTAATTTCATTTGACGTCATATCTTTATTTCCAAATGTACCCGTCGACATGGTCTTAGAAATGTTAGAGAAAATTCTATATAACAACTCTACACCTATTACTCAAATACGAGACTGCTTAGGGTTAACTAGGATATGCATGGAAACTATCGGCTTCACGTTCAACAACAAATTCTACAAACAAACTTTTGAAACTTTTTTCGGAAATCCGTTATCACCATTTCTAGCCAACCTTTTTTCAAGTTATTTAACATGCAAGTTACAACAACTTTCGCCACTAATGTAACTGGCTTCTGCAGAAGAAAGACTTAGTGAGGGGCGCCAGAAGTTCACGGTAACTGGACACGTGGGTAAACCACGCTAAATGCGAAAGGTCGAGTTTTAGTCAGTTTTTGTATACCAAGTGAGAACTGAATACGGTAACAGATTATAACTTTTTTATCGTATAATACTTAGATTTACTTGAAATCAAAAATCGATATATGCTGCCTAACTGGGCACTTTTTAAAGCTTCGCTATTTTTTTTCGTTTTCAGCTTAGCGGAAATTGATGTCAACATTTTATTTTTAAATACAACTATGCTTGTTTTTTGTAATATTCTGATTTGCTGAAAAATTTAGAATACGTTGATATACATATCATACAATAACATTTTGTCTCAAAATGGCGAAATAAAGTTAATTTTTAGTATAAAACAATAAAGTGCTGTTGAATATACATATATTTATGATTATTTCTTAAAGGTTGGCTTTGTAAACAAAATAACAAATTTGACGTATTGTATCTACAATTTTTTTCAAAAATATTATTTTGGACTAAACATAATCGAAAAAGTATAAAAAGGAAATTTTGGAAGTTGGTCCTAACTAGTTTTCTAAATCCACATATCTATTTACCTTAGTAGTACTATTTCATTTGTGATTAATTTGTTTTCATTTCGTGCAGTATGTCAAGTTATTGATAAAAAAATTGAAATTAAAAGAGAGAAGAAAAGCGCAATTATTAATGTAATGCATTTTTGATATGTAGTCTGCTTTGATTTCAACGTTCACAAATTGGTATAAATTCTAAGCATTTCTTTAAGTTATAATAGCCATAACATCTACCAGAATCTCTAGAATAAATAAAAGTATTTTTCTAAGAATTAAAAAAAAAAAATGGCTGCTCTTCGGTTTTTTATTTGAAACTTTAACGAAATAAATAAATATATAAAATTAAAAGCTTCTTATTTGAAACTTTAACGAAATAAATAAATATATAAAATTAAAAGAGAACATAAAATGAACTATAATAAGCACTCGAACTGCTGGTCATGACGATTACGACATAAAATCTCTCTTCTAATAAGTCCGGTGGTGTTAGATCCAGCGTTGGCCATCTAATGGCCCATTTATTGCAAGACATTAGTTCCTAAATTTCTAGTGAAGGCAATCTACCAATGATAGAAATACGTATGAAGCTGCATGTATAAATCACCCATCAACTTCATTTGCAAGAAATTGTAAATGCGGCTCACCAGTTAAGTAACATAAATAAAAAAATTGCATAATTGCAGTCACAACTCATGTAGACTAGAAACTAGAATTATATGCCCAATATATTGAGCACAATAGCATATTTTTGAAAATTTTAAATTATTTTCGCAGTTACCTACAATGAAAGAACCGAACGAGAAACACTGAACACAACTTTCCTGAAATAATTAATGAATTATATCGTTTAGTTTTCTTGATAAAATATTGAATCAGCGGCTATAGAAGTCATAAGCTGTATTTTATGTATAAATATAAGATAAAATAACGGCATCGTGATATCCATATTTTTAATTCGGGTTATTCTTAAATATATCCAACAAATTTCATATACTAAATGCTCGTGTGTCCGAAACGGCTTTATTAAGTTATAAGATATTTAATAGGAAAATCAGCTAATTATATACGTATATTATCTACTATTTTATATAGTATTATAACTTACACGAGCTTTACATTCGACCTCGCAAAACACCCTCGCACAGCTAAAACGCCATGAATGAAACAAATGAGGCTGAATAAATTCAATGTACAAAAATTGCTAAACATGAGCTACCTTATCATAGTTTTCAAAATTTTAAGAAACGAATTATATCCAAACAAAAACTATCACTACTATTGTAAGAACTCCCGAATCAGTTAAAATTTCAAATATATTTTATACTCTTGATGGCGCTCCAGCATATTTCTGTATAGTCTTGGACGATGCATATCCGAAGCAGAAAAAGTCCATGGCCGTGACCTATTCGGTTTATAGACTTAATTGTCTTGATTTGTTCTGGTTACCTTAAAACATTATACCAGTCCCATTAAAAATGTTAACGAAGTGAGAAAACTTATGAATAATTGAAAGTAACAGCACAATAGTACAATACGAAAACGAGTTTCACACCATTTTACTTGAACACTAAACACTTTTTAACCCACTAAACACCAAACAAGTTTTAACTTTTGGTGTTTAGTGGGTTAAAGTGTTTAGTGTTCTACTTCTGCACCAAGAGATCCAGTGAAGAACTTCACCATTCTACTTATAGACATTTCGATAACTTTTATCTTCTTCAAAATATTAAAACTGTAAAAACTTATATGATTTATTTTAATAATTGGATTGTTTTTTGATCAATTGACCTGATCTAAATACAATTTTAAGTCTACATTACAAAAGATACTCACTTCAAAATATGATTAACAATTGCAAAGTACATTCCTAGATTTTAATCTGTTTCCTAATCTTAAAACCAGTATCCAGCGCAAAGTCTTGTAAAGGTGTTATGTTATCAGCATCTTTATGTTGAGCTATTCTATTTTTACATATTGTTTAGTATGTCAAATACACTGGAACCTCGTCTATGTCCGCGGTCGGGAAACGTAAACATTCACTTACATCCTCTCAAGAGGGGTCCCCACTCTAATCCCGTTAGCGGAGAGGAAAGGCCGTGCTACATGCTGATTGGCTCATGTGAATACGTGCACTATGGGGTGGTGGATACCGAGCGGATATAAATGAGTGCTATAGTGAGGACATAAGTGAGTGTGGATATAAGTGAGCAGGGGTTGGCGAAGTAAACGCGAACAGTCGGTAAGTAGGAGCAACTACTACACCAACAGTCGCGTTTACTTACCGGTCAAGATAAGAGGCTGCGGAACAATAGTAAATGTCGCCAAGAGTCCCCACCCCCTGTAAGTGAGCGCGGAGATAAGCGAGGTTCCAGTGTATATACTTTATTACAGTCATTGGATGATACTTATGTTGTAAATGGCATGTTTTTATTTTTGTGTACAACGTTTATGTATCTGTCTTTTGAATAAATATTTAAATTTTTGAACATACCTTGAAAGTATAGTAAGCTTAGATAGGTTGTAGATGTTCGATTGTCTCTTGCATTTTTGTCCGCATTGTGATTGAGGTTATTGAAATGTACATATATCAGTCCTTTGATTTATTTATTTTATTTACAAATTCATCAAATCAATTACTTGTGTAAGTACAACTGCAATAACTTCGCTATTTGTTTGTTGTACTACTGGTCGACCAGAATCCCGTGACAGTTGCGCTTATGTCAGAGAGGTTGGGTAAAAGTAACACGTTGCTGCACTCAGCTATGATTGGCGCGCTGACGTAAGAGGCGGATCTAATTACTCATGCGTTGGAGGTATATGAGCCGATAGCGCTCATTCACGCTTGTTATATTGTTACATTAACAATAGATCACTGCCGCGGCATTCTGGTCGACCTATACAATTGCAACATAGCACATTATATAAATTAAATTTATTAATGATAGTATTTTGTTTTTTGTTCGAATCATTCCATGTACATATGTACTTACATTTGTAAATAAGAGACGGAAAATGTTGTGTCAAACGAACTACAAGGACTTACGGAGTATCGAAGAAATGCTTAAAACTACGACAACTACAAACTAGGTAACAGTAAAAAAAGAGAATAAGCAAGAGACAACGCCAACATATAGAGGTAGTCGCACCGTGGTCTGCATTCAACCAACATTTGTTTTACATAAACTAGTTGCAGTTGATATATCATTTTAATTTTAAAATAATTATAACAAAACCTATACGAGTACTAATCAAAAGAAAAAGAAAACACTCTCTACATATTTCCACTCTCCTACGAGCTACCAGCTCAAAACTTCAGAGTTGTCTATATTAAACTAAATCCAAAGAATGTTTTATTATTAAAGGTACACAAATAACTATATAAAGGATAATTCGAATTGCTGAAACTAGTTGTAATTCTCTTATTTCCTGATTTGTTTCGGTACAAACATCGGTTCTCAATATATCAATAAATATTAGTTTTCGGATTAATTGATATTTTTTTAGATTTAATATCAAATAACGAGACATTAAATATCGATGTATCATCCTTTGGGACTAGGATGATACAGTAAATTAAATATCGATGTATTTAATTTAAATTTCATTGATCACTAGCCCAAAGTTTACATATCACGAGCACGAGTCACGGTCTGAACATAGCTTTAGATGCAATTGATACCAATATAACAAAATATAACACTATGATCAAAAGTCACATATCCCTTCCACCATATAAACGAAAACGAGTAGGTACATAACACTATTGATAAACTATAATAAGAACTTTACAACAGTTACTTCCTCGTTTGTGGAAAAGTGTATACTTTGCACTAGGTATATATAGAATATAATTTTTTGTAGGCTTGTTATAATATATTAAACTCTCGATTAATATGTTAATACTATACTTCTAAAAATAGATTTGTTTAATGCTCTAAAGATTATATTAAAAATAATACCTTTGTTTCAGAAATGACAATTCTAGATACACATATAATAACATTTTGTAACGTAGTTATAAAAAGTCGCACAATAAGAGAGGATTTAATTCTAGTTACAGAGATGTATTATTTTTGTAAAATATTTTGCAATAAGTAACTGTGCGCGTGTTACTTTCATTACTAAATTAGTAAATACTATTATTATATAAAAATTAAAAAGCAAGATATCAGACTAATAAGTGCTCTTTGTGGTACAAGTTTGCGTTATGGTGATTGTATATTAAATATGATATCGAAATACAAACATAATATATTTCAACATGTCCTCGTGACGCGTCGAAAGTACAAAAACTGTAATTTGCAATAACATGAGGTCAATGTTTGCTATAAATAAAGTTGTTAACACATGCAATATTTCCTCTTACAAACTGTACTTTCCGATAAATTGGAATTAGAATTGCTTATGCACACTATCGAATCTGCTACATACATAATCGATTTCAAAATATTGATATTATTATATATAACCCAAAATTAAAGCCTAATTCCTCGAATCGCAGCTTTATACACACATACATATGTGTGGTGTAGTAGTCAATTATTTTTGTGAAGATTTGTTTAAAGTATTGTGTAGTTTCACATCTGAATTATAAACTAGTTAATGCAATTGCCTTGTCTGTTATAGTATATTATGCAATGAGCATTTAATGATAGCTGTTAAGACACGAGTATGAAAATTACAATACGAGGCGAAGCCGAGTATTATAATGAATACGAGTGTCTTAATAGCCATTAAATGCGAGTTGCATACACTATTTTTTCTACGACCCCATAATATCATACATATTTCTTTAATTTTTACTATATTTAAATATACAGAGAACTGTTAAGTTTAATTTTTATATATTTCAGATATATAATCACGGCCATATTGAATATTGGAATGTCGCATTCCTATTGGATATAAACTTGTATCGTAAGGAAAAATCTGTATTGCTATTGGAGTAAACTTGTATCATAATGAAAATCTGTATCGTAATGTATGTACATCATCAAAGTACAGGTTCAGCATATCTAGTAATAAATTAAAGTATGGGAGTTGAAAAAAGTTATTACGGTATTCGTTTTTTGAATAATGGATTGAACTAAATTGAAATTTCCGTATCTCTCAGAAGCAGTTGGTTTTTTTGTAAAGTTTAGTTAAAATTTTATTTTTGTCCCAGTAAGGGTTATACCTAAAAAGTTATTTTTTGTTAATTTCAACTGGAAATCATTAAATTTGACTACTAAATAATCTACTTTATTTTTCAGAATACTCACCAGGCATATACAAGTCTTTTTGAAAAAATTTGTATAAAATCTAACTGGTCAAGTAGTTGTTGTTTAAATTCTTCTAGTGTTAATTCCAGTGCTATATGAGTGCAGAGGATATGAGTGCACTCGTTAGTACATTAATTCGTTTGTAAAATTTTTGTTGAAATTGAAAGTAAGTAAGTCCCAATTCAAAGAAGTACAACATACCAAAGTTGAGTTATTTTTAACAAAACATCTTGCATTATATGCCATTTTTAAATTCTATATGATAGGTTTGGATAACTTTGTTAATACTTCCCTATATCTATTTATTGGCAATTTCAAGAAAACTTGATTTTTTCAAACTGTAAAGCTTTCCAACAAAATTGCAAACACTGATGCTGTACTGATGGGAAGATCCGCATCTGCAGCAAGTTATTTCCACATATCGCCTTCCAATAAACTGGTAGAATATGTTTATATTGCCTACATGACAAAACAATTTATATTTTATATTTTCAAACATAAATAGAATACCCTGCATTTATCTATCCTACGTGAAATCACATTAAATTCCATACCAAAAGCTGTAAGGATGTCTATATCAAAATTTAAAATTTAAAGCTAATCTCTAAAAACCTTATGAAACAGATTTTTTTTTCATCTAAATAGGAGGTCATACTGGTTTAAAAGTAACACGATTATCTATTTCACGGTTGTCATTAATTCCTACGTAGAGACAGTCTAGTACGTTAAAAAATGATTAGATCTAGAATTTGAAGAATAAAATAATCAAAAAGTACTCCACCTGCATAATCCTGAAAATATGCAACAAAAATAATAAATAATGTTATTTCAAGGATTGTGGGTTCGTACGATACAGATAAAAATAGACTCATAAACCTTCGAAATACGTGTCCCGAATTAATTAATTAAACGCAGTTTGTAAGGAATATAATTGACCACACATTAATAATTAGAAAGCATGACCTACTTAGATGAGAAAAAGCATCGGCTTTAAAGCGCTTTTGGAGAATTTTATTTAACCATGCTCTAGCTGAGCAAACGTGTCGGAACTGGTTTGCACGTTTTAAAGCTGGTGATTTCGACTTGGACGACAAAGAGCGACCTGGACAGCCGAAGAAATTTGAAGATAATGAGGTGGAGGCATTGCTTAATGAAGACGAAAGTCAAACACTTCAAGACTCGTCTACATCATTGGGCATAATCCAGACGGAAGGACATTGGGTTCCATATGAATTGAAACCGAGGGACATTAAAGGAAGACGTTTTACATGTGAACTGCTGCTTCAACGGGCGAAAAGGAAAGGTTTTTTGCATCGAATTGTCACTAGCGATGAAAAATGGATCCATTACGACAATCCAAAGCGCAGAAAGTCATGGTTTAACCCATGACTTTCCGGCCAACCATCAGCATCAGTGGCAAAATCAAATATCCATGGGTCTAAGCTCCTGCTCTGTATTTAGTGGGATCAGCGCGGTGTGATTTATTATGAACTGCTGCAACCGAATGAAACCATAACTGGGGATAGCTACCGACTGCAATTGATGCACTTGAACCGTGCATTAAAAGAAAAACGGCCGGAATACTGCGAAAGACACGTCAAAATCATTTTGCTGCACGACAATGCTGGCCGGTACAAACATATCTCGAAACACTTAAATGGGAAATCCTGCCTCACCCGCCGTATTCTCCAGATATTGCAGCCTCTGATTACCATTTGTTTCGTTCGATGGCTTATGGCTTGTCTGTACGAAGATTGTCAAGAATGGTTCGATTCGTGGATTGCATCTAAAGACGATGCGTTCTTCCGTACCCTGCCCCAAAGATAGTCAAAAGTAGTAGAAAGCGATGGACAATACTTTCATTAAGCTATTATTTTATTTTCACTTAAAATAAATATTCTTTTTCATTAAAAAACGCGACGAATTAATTCCAACGCCCAATATATAAAATCATTCCGAGTTTAATGGCATGTAAACTGCACAACATATTATATCCCAGTAACATTGATAATAATATATAATGTATAATAACAAGATACAATTCTTTCAAAATTTCAACAACTGTATACAGGATGAATCAAAACTTAAGTATGCAATTTTTATAACTTTTTTTCATTTACTTTCGTGCTGTACTTTATATCTTCAAGTGAAAGCAATTTCACTAGACGTTTAGTATAAGTAAACATTTCCTACACCAATGAATTTACGACGTCTCAATTCTTATTAGCTTCGTTTCTGCAGCTGTTTTATGAAAGTTTTAAATCATTTTGTGACAACTTATGTACGCATGTGCGATGAAAACTATTTTCAAACTATGGATAATGAATTGATATGACCGAACGATCTTGTGATTACTTTTGTACTACAGTGGAGTCCCGATTATTCGAGTTGAGGTTATCCGAGGCCCCGCATTATCCGAGGTACCACTACTTGTCGTCGGCCACGGCCCGGTCGTTGCAGGAAGTTCCTACATTACGATATTTAACGTAGGGACTTCCTCTGCTTATCTATCTCGCAGGACCTAGTTATAAATACACCTGCGTTACTATGTTGTATACATTACTTTCCTAGAAAGTACATATTAGTCTAGTATTTCTGGTTTTATTTAGAATTAATTCATTTCTGTTGTAAAGGAATAGGTCAATTGGTCAAATTGGAAAACACAATGTTCTCAATCGAACAGCAATCAGTATTATCCGAGTTTTTGCTTATCCGAGGTACCATCGGTCCACATTAACTCGGATAATCGGGACTCTACTGTATTTCAATTTATTGGGGCGATACCTATCGCATATAGATAGAATTACTTACTGGTATTTTCAAGTGCTGTTTAGTGTTTACCACGTATTTACAAACTTATTGCATGTTTACGATTGCGTTATTGCAGCGTGAAAACAATTTTTTACAAAGTAATATGGAGAGTAATATTTTTATAATTCAAGTTATAAATTGCCTATAAACACCTAAATACGTTTACCAATCACAAGCGTACCGTGAAAATTCGTTAATAACGCCTTAAATAACAAAAGAAAAGTATTCGTCTGATATTTCACTTCAACAAAATATGCAAAATATGAACTCTTCCAGTCGTTTGAAAATCATTTCAGTAGGATTTGAAAACTACAAAAACAACAAACGGTTGGTCAACGTTTGATAATATTTATCTGCCCGAACGCTTTTATTGTAATACGCATGCTCGTGATACTTCCAACCGTTGGAAACGGCTGCAGAAACAAAGCTATTATTAGCCATACCATCACATACTAAGCAGAAGTGGATGTATCAGTAGTAGGCTCCAGATCGAATGGAAACCTCATTCTTTGCTGTAAAATCTTCCTTGATGTTCTGTATGTTAATCTTCAGAACTAAAAATTACCAAATTGTTACCATTTTAGAATAGTTTTATAATGTTTATGTCTATATATTTGAAAAACAAGTTGCGCAAAGAAAGATCGAACCTAACTTTCAATTATTAATCAATCACGGTAACAATATATTTTAGCATTTTCACTGGAAAACAATAGTAAGAAATCTTAAAGTATATACAAATTTGATACAAGTATAACATTTATGAGTATGTATTACACTAAGTAAGTGAAATTATCGGTACTCTTAAATCCACTAGCACCGTATAAGCCATTCAATCCGTCGATTCCGCTGCACCGAGAATTATTTTCAATCTTATGTAATAATTTCTAAGTGATTCTATCATAGCGTCAAATGTACACCTAAATATTCCTGACGTATGCACGACCTTTCCTTCTAAAACCGATTATGATTTGAGTATTTATATTACCTTGATACTGATTGTCTTCTAAATATTTCTATTCTGATGAGTCACATAAAGCATGTTTGCATTAGAGGATGTTATTACATTTTTGTCAAATCTAATTGTAATTAGATTTAAAGACGATAATTTTGGAATGCGTGCGAAAACATGAACCACCATTTAATACGATGAAACTGGGCAACGTCAGTTATTTCTAACAATAAGGGCCCACTTGTTTCCAGATAATTAAGTTATAACTCAAGTTTCTATTCAATTACATTTCTAAAGCGTGAACTGCATATATGAATGTCCCTGAATTCAATTAAGATATCAATTTCGTGGGTAATTGATTGTTTGCACCTGACTTTCCATCTACAATACAAAAATGTGTTCTATAATTTTGAATACAGGGACTATATGTATGTATTTTTTTTTTTTTAATTGCTTAGTTGTTCCGTAAGCTGTATTACTTGTCTGGCTATTGCAACTCTTCAGTTTAGTTTGTAAGTTGTGTTTAAATATTCATGTTCACATTTGTTCAGGTTTGTTTTTCATTTAAAAAAATACGAAAGAGTCTTTTATATGAAAGATATTCGGATTCTCTTAAGAATATTACCTTTATTGGCAAGAGAAAAGAAGATTACCTAAAGAAAAAACCGGCGGACACTTATGTCTTTTCGAATGGAATATCAAAAGCATTAATAGAGATATTCTAAATGCTTTTCTCGACTAATTATTTAAATAACTAACAAAATATTTAATTACTAGTCTTCAAAAAGTCTGCTCTTCAGGTTTTACTTATCAGGGATATACACGAAGAGATTAGGCACAAGTATACCTACAACAGAAATGGAATCTCTATGGATTATCGGCAACATAACACAGAATCAGAAACGCTACAGAAAAATTAAAAATCAAAGCAATCAAAGATAAAATTGAATGAAAAAAAGCTGATACATTCAAAAGTAACTCGGCCTTAAGATTAAGTTATATATATAAGACATACTGTTGGAGTATATTCATTAAAATCACAAGAAAATATACAATACAATCAACATAAAATATTTAACTAAAAACACCTTTTAACGTATATCCAAAACACAGGCAACCCATTTTCCAAACTTGCGATACAAAAGTTCCGTAACTGAACGAAAACAAATATTAGCAAATATTCTTTTCAGTATAGTTTTGATTTGATTAAATTTTGAGTTTTCAAATTTACTAAAAATAATTAAATTCATTTCTTACAGAATTGTCTCTATTTTAGATACATACATATATGCAATAGTTATTCGGATGACACGTTTTGTAGTAATAAAATCAATCTTAAATAAGTATTGAAGCCTAAAATAATAAGTTAGTAGAATTAATATACATCATTTTTTATACGTCCAGAGTCCACAATTTGTTAATTTTGAATATACGTCTTTACCATCAATAGTACATAAACAGAAATATCGCCGGATAGTTTTCATCGTAATCCAAATGAAATTCACGGCCTATGCTTAAAAGAAAAGGAAAATAGAATTATTATATTAACTAACTAACTTCAATAATTAATTTTTATTGGAAACACATACATACGTTAAAGATAACAATACACGAAATCTGGAATCTACGCACTAAGCAAAGAATCTAGAATTCCTTATGAGTTAAATATATACTTTGCTAGTAGGCCTTATCAAGGTACAATTTAATCAGTGTTCAAGTATTTTAGACAGCTACCGTAATAAAACGACAAATGTTGTTACATCTTATTCATCATTACATCTTAGATAAGAAGAATGTAAATGTATACTAAAGTGTATAGTGAGTAACGATTTGAAGTAGTAATTAATACATAGAGATCAACATAATCACCAACAGTACCAGTAAAACAATCTTTTTGAATAGTAAATATCATCTAGTCTTTCATCTCCACGTTAAAACAATGCTAGGTAAAAATAATCCTGTATACATATATAATAAAAATTGCTGTTGTAAAAAATCATTCATCATCATTCAAACCCACTGAACAAAGATGCAAGTCTACTAGAGGATACATTTTCACTAAAATATCTCTAAATAAATTAATTTGTACAGTAATTGATAAATATCATCTGACGTATGAAATTTGGTAAGAGGATTTTGATGACAACTGATAATATTCAAAATGGAAATCTAAATAACTTACAGGATTCTCAGTAATTACATCGGATATACAAACAAAGAAATTATACTCGATGGAATGCTTCCCACACGGCTAGTACAGCAGCATTTTGTTTCGCTACTTATTATACCTACCTACATATATATACTTTTTTTCAAAATCTAAACTAACCTTGTTCCTTCCTAAGATAATATTATTAATTATATCATCCGTACAATATTATTCTGCAATTATTCTAACCACTCTCTAAGGAGAGCCAAAATTAGTTAGTTAAAACTCGAAACAGGAAATTTATATAAGAAATTAAACGATGTGGAATTAAAAGGCTAAATTTACCGATATACCTTTTTCCAATGCAGGCTTTCAAGTTATGGATATAGAGTTAAAATACGGATCATATCAAAGAAGGTTATCAATTATAGACGTATTACATGGCAGAGCGACATATTTAGAACACGATGAACAAATAAACTTAAAAAATAATTCAAAAGAAACTATATTCAAATCTTTGTATTGTGAAACCATCTGACTCTAAGCTATTATGTTTACTAAAAATTCATAACGAGGGAGACACGTATAGACCTATAACTAATTAAACTAATTAAAGACAATTTTAAAATTTGAAGTCGAAAAATAATTTTTCCGGTACTAATTCATTGGGTCTAACAAATAAACTTAGAAGGCGTTAAATAAAAGGAAACAAATTAATTTCATTTGACGTCATATCTTTATTTCCAAATGTACCCGTCGACATGGTCTTAGAAATGTTAAGAGAAAATTCTATATAACAACTCTACACCTATTACTCAAATACGAGACTGCTTAGAGTTAACTAGGATATGCATGGAAATTATCGGCTTCACGTTCAACAACAAATTCTACAAACAAACTCTTGAAACTTTTTTCGGAAATCCGTTAACACCATTTCTAGCCAACCTTTTTTCAAGTTATTTAACATGCAAGTTACAACAACTTTCGCCACTAATGTAACTGGCTTCTGCAGAAGCAAGAACTTAGTGAGGGGCGCCAGAAGTTCACGGTAACTGGACACGGGGGTAAACCACGCTACATGCGAAAGGTCGAGTTTTAGTCAGTTTTTGTATACCAAGTGACAACTGAATACGGTAACAGATTATAACTTTTTTATCGTATAATACTTAGATTTACTTGAAATCAAAAATCGATATATGCTGCCTAACTGGGCACTTTTTAAAGCTTCGCTATTTTTTTTCGTTTTCAGCTTAGCGGAAATTGATGTCAACATTTTATTTTTAAATACAACTATGCTTGTTTTTTGTAATATTCTGATTTGCTGAAAAATTTAGAATACGTTGATATACATATCATACAATAACATTTTGTCTCAAAATGGCGAAATACAGTTAATTGTTAGTATAAAACAATAAAGTGCTGTTGAATATACATATATTTATGATTATTTCTTAAAGGTTGGCTTTGTAAACAAAATAACAAATTTGACGTATTGTATCTACAATTTTTTTCAAAAATATTATTTTGGACTAAACATAATCGAAAAGTATAAAAAGGAAATTTTTGAAGTTGGTCCTAACTAGTTTTGTAAATCCACATATCTATTTACCTTAGTAGTACTATTTCATTTGTGATTAATTTGTTTTCATTTCGTGCAGTATGTCAACTTATTGATAAAAAAATTTAAATTAAAAGAGAGAAGAAAAGCGCAATTATTAATGTAATGCATTTTTGATATGTAGTCTGCTTTGATTTCAACGTTCACAAATTGGTATAAAGCATTTCTTTAAGTTATAATAGCCATAACAGAATCTCTAGAATAAATACAAGTATTTTTCTAAGAATTAAAAAAAGATTTTTATTTGAAACTTTAACGAAATAAATAAATATATAAAATTAAAAGAGAACATAAAATGAACTATAATAAGCACTTGAACTGCTGGCCATGACGATTACGACATAAAATCTCTCTTCTAATAAGTCCGGTGGTGTTAGATCCAGCGTTGGCCATCTAATGGTCCATTTATTACAAGACATTAGTTCCTAAATTTCTAGTGAAGGCAATCTACCAATGATAGAAATACGTATGAAGCTGCATGTATAAATTACCCATCAACTTCATTTGCAAGAAATTATAAATGCGGCTCACCAGTTAAAGGGTCATTAAAAATTTATAGGGAGTGGGAACTGGAACTTACCTATTACTCCTAAACATACGTTAAACCCAAAACAATCTTGATACGCCTTCTCTTTAAATAAATGCAAGTTGTTTTGAGGCCAATATCGAGAGTTGTGCCCATTGAATGCTCATAAATTCATAAATCTTGATTCGTGGGAAATGCTAATTCTACGTATTAAATTGTCGTCTACGATTTGATGTAGTAACCAATTACAAAAATTTAATCTAGGATCATGATCTATGTCATATAAATGTAATATAAATAATCATAAATATGTATTCAACAGCATCATGTTATTGGTTTTCACTAAAAATTAAGTTTTCTCCGTTACTTTGGAACAAAATGTTATTGTGTGATATATTAACATATTCTGAATTTCTCAGCGAATCAGAATATTACAAAAAATACACATAACTGCATTTAAAAATAAACTGTTGATGTTACTTCCTGTCAAACCGAAAACGACAAAAATGGCAGAGTTACATTAGAAGGTGCGTGACACAGTATATCTCAATTTTAAATATCAAGTAAATCTATTATCTGATAAAAAGTTATAATTTATTACCTTATTCCGTTATATTTTTTTATAATTTTTGCTTTTGTCTTATTTTTGTATTGTACATATTTACTTAACTATGACGCGGTCAATATCCGGAAACACCCATAACGATTTTTACTTTCGGTTTCGTATGTTTATGTTCCTACTAAATTAAAAATGAAGAAACATCATATCCAAAAATCCAAAACATAGCAGCCGCATTTCTGATGGTAAGCTACGAATTGAATAAACTTTGAACTAATTCCCAAAAAAAAAGCTGTTTTGAGAATAATTCATACTTTTTGGGCCACTAACAATACTATTAATGATCTGTGTTTAAAGCATGGATTATTGTTAAAAAATCTCCTTAACTCTCAGATTGGCAGCGAGTGATTAAATTAATTGATTTTTAATCAACTGATTTAAACACAATCGTTAATCTCCATCAGCCATCGATTTTGTTAATGTAAATATTGCCTGCATCTTATATAGAAATAACTCCAGCAATCGATTGTTGCAGACGGAACCATTTATACGTCATATATAAATATTCCAAAATATAAGTATTTTTTTACGATGCCATAGTAAAGTAACCAGGCAATGTAGACAGCCGTTCTCGTCGCTAAAATATACTCCAACATGTTGTTTAAACATATCATGAATTGTAAATGATATCCGAAAAATCGAGTAGTTTTTAGAATAAATGTCCGCTATGGAAATTTTTTTTAGAAAAAATCGAATAACTACAAAACGCCCGAACCAAATTGAAAAAACTAAAGGTATTTATAAAGCTTAAAAATAGGTAAATCCAAATATGTAAAAACATACAGGGTGTTCCATTAAAAATAACAAAGTTGATGGCGACATCCGGTGTAACAGGAAGCGCTAGAAATCTAACAATATTTTCATTGAAGAGAACATAATCGACTATATATAATTCTGAATTTTCAAATTCATATTTTGACCAGAACCCCATAAACTTCTAATGCACAGGGTGTCGCTGATACACCCTGTATAATTCTAATTTATATGTCACAAAAGTTGTAACAGTTGTTACACAAGGCAAACCTCTCAAAAAGTAAGAAACAACCTTTTAAACCATAACAATGATGTTCGCAATAATTCTATTTCCACGGCACAGCCGTCAACGTAAATATTTACATAATAATGATTCACAAGAAAGAAGTTATCAATACTTTTTATTTCAACGCATTGTCTTGTACGATCTTTTACTTATTTCAAAATTATTTGTTCCAGAACATTTGATCATAAAGATTCCATTCCATACATATACTCTTCAAACTCGACGATGTTGTGTACTTCAATAAGTGAGTGATCATATGAACCAGACTGATTTCTATCTCTTAATTTACTTATCCTAAATATTTCTCAGCACCAAATGTACAGAATGTCAAGAATGCAATACACTGCGTTGATCATAATGATAAAAAACAATGACTTATTGTATACTTACACACTTGTTACACTTTTACATATAAATACATAGATGATAACTATCAGCTTTAATATAACTTATCACTGCCAATTTGAAATTGATTAATGAATGTCATGTGGTGCCACTACTTACGCTATCTGCAGCATCTTTGTTTGACATATAGTAAAGGCAGCCTATACAAACATATAACCTACAGAAATACTCATTTACTGTAATAACACTAATTTGTTAGCATGATTTTTAATAAGAATTTCAAATATTGCATGGAAGATTTCGTTGTCATAGCAGCCTATTATGATTTTTTTAGACGAATTAAAGATACATTTTTAGCTTTCGGTAACTTTATTTACCTTCATCATTTGTAAATTTACAAATTTAGTGGTTTTTTCTGATGAAGGTAAATTTATTCGTTTGTCAAATGTCTTTGTTATTTGTTAGTTATTTTAGTGTATCAGACTCTACAAGTAATAATGATATAAAATAGTCTAATCCTAATACAATGTGACTGCACGAAGAACTATATATTTACCGAAATTTATTCAACATCATCTAACGTACATATTTACATTAGAATCTCAATCAACAAATATTAAAAAATTGACGTTAGATTAATGTCGTGCGATTTTTTATTCAAATGTATCCAATTAGATAAGGAATATCTTTGAAAACCTAAATGCTAGAATTCTATAAACCAACACAAGAAAGGACGACGGATAGACACTGTTAATTCAAAAACTACAACTTATTCAATCAAACACAGCTAAATATGATCTACATGTGAAAATATTTTTAATTTTATAAACTCATTGTTTAGATCACTGGTGCTATGGCTACAGTTTAATAGACAAGTTCGGACATTTGTAGAAACATACGTATTAATATATCTATATTTTGTGACCTTTACGTACTTATCTTTCAATTCGTGAAATATTTCCACTTGTAGGTCAATATATTAAATGTCAATTTCTTCCACTGAAGAAGTCTTATTAACGAAAACTTAATATTATATATTCTGGAATAAATTGGTATTTAATTAATAGTTGTTTTATTGACCTACAAGTCGAAATATTTCAGGTATTGAAAGATAAAAACATACGATGTCAATAATAAATGTACATTCATTTCCTACGCCATCAACGAACGTATACAGGGTCATTCACGGAACTGGTTCGTTAGAACTTTTTGATGTTCTTGAAATTCAACAAAACTTGTAATTATAACTGATATCATTTGTACTCATCAGCAAAATTATTTGCGCCATCGTACCACTTCCGGTTTATCGAAAGTTGACGTCAACTTTCTTAATTTAAATAGCATGATATATTTTTTATGAGTTTTTTGTGTCGGGCATACAATTCTGCATCAAAACTCACTAAGACACCCTATGTTAAAAATCAGCTGTTTTGGAGTTATTAAATTTTTTCAAATGTAGGGCCAATTGCAACGTTATGTTCAAAATTCTGTATTTCTGGAGGTATTGCAGCGAAAGACCACATATTTGGTATGTTATTAGCTGAAATACCATACATCAAATTTTATTCTATGTATTTAAAAAAAGTGACTTTCATTGACCTAAAATTCGTTGAAATGAACGTTAATGTTGGATGATCCTGTATAAATTATGATAAATCTTAGGACGCAAATTTGATGTATGCTATTTCGGCTAATAACGTGCAAAATATAAGGTCCTTAGCGGCAATGCCTTCAGAAATACAGAATTTTGAACATAACGTTGCAATTGGCCTTATATTTGAAAAAATTGAATAACTCAAAAACGACTGATTTTTGACATAGAGTGTCTTAGTAAGTTTTGATGCAGAATTGTATGCCCGATAAAAAAATATAGCATGCTATTTAAATTAAGAAAGTTGACGTCAACTTCCGGTAAACCGGAAGTGGTACAATGGCGCAAATAATTTTGCTGATGAGTTCAGATGATATCAGTTATAACTACAAGTTTTCAGAAATGTTGAATTTCAAGAACATCAAAAAGTTCTAACGAACCAGTTCCGTGAATGAACCCTTTAAAATAAAACGTTTTAAGAGAATAAACGTATGAGCAAATATACATTGCATTATGCTGGGTATCCACCAAACAAATTTTCGACTCGATTTTTGACTTTCGAGTAAATGACAAGTTGGGTGCAAATTCAATTGAACGTAAAACGACTATTAACGCATCCACATGAAAAGTCTATTTAATTGAGATGAGGTACCTATAAATTAGCGATTTTGTAAGGCTTTGCATACGTTTGTTATAATTACACGTTTCCCTTTTTAAACTAGTTTTTACCCAATACCACTTGTGATGTATCTTTTTACGTCTATTTATTAAAATGTAACATGCGAATAAGCGAATACTGGCAACAATACAATAAACAAACTAATTTTACAACTTAAGTTTTTTAGTGTGGACGGTATTTCGACTACCGGACCTGTAATAATTAAACAAACTATCTGTTATCGAACAGAAAGGGTTTTTAGTTGAATTGGTATAAAAGTGAAAATATATTCGATCTGCAACTGACTTGTCATTCAGTTGAAAATTTCAAGTCAAAAATCAAAAATCTGTTTGGTGGATACCCAGCACTACATACATATCTTCGAATACATTTTTACAAGAAACATTTTCTGTATTTCTGCTATTCATAGATATTTAAATATAATTGTAGGACTAAACTTACCATTACTGAATATAAGATACATAAAATAGCTAAATTGCCATGCAAAACAGCATAACTTCTAAGCCAATTAGCACACAAGTAGCAATTCGACAAAATCATTCATTTTTGTTTTATAAAAAAGATATGTAAACACGTCAAATGAAAATTAATTTTCTATTAGTTCTTAAAATAGCGAAACTGATTATCATTGCAATAAAATTTTTATCTGCAGCAATATTACAATGTTTGTCATTTGTGATAATTTTGAACGGTACTTATATATATTAATAAAAACGTTCGTTAAAAATTGCCTTATTTCTAGAGGCTAAAATAGGTAGTTATATTAAAAAATATATTACCTGCCATTTTAAGAAGAAAAAACACTAAAATATTCTATCCGGACTTTTCTCCCGTCTTTTACGCGTGCATCCGGAGAATTACTGAAACCACACTACATCGCCAAGAACGACAGTTTTCAGAAGAGAGATTACGATTCTTTTTTTAGTCATGATAATTACTTAATAGTGACCCTTGATAATATTGCAAATTGAAAATTTGATTAGAAAACATTTATATCAGGCGCGATACTGATCCGCTACAACAACAGAACTTTGAAATATTGTATGAATGAATGATATACAGACATGTGTCTGTACTTTTATCTTTCGCGTACACGGCATAGTTATTATAACACACACAAATATTAATTTATAATTATAGAAGAACACAGATAACAAAGATTGATTTACCACTGCACTGCATTTATGCATTACTTAAATAAATCAAATATGCATCAAGGTAAGTATTACAATCAAATTAACATTAGTTTCAGGCTACCTATTTATAACATTGCAATTCTGTTAATTGATATAAGGAAATAACCGTATTCAGATGACTATTTTGAAGTTTAAAGTTAATCAATTAGATACATTGCTTTTTACAAAAGTATTGAAACATAAAAACGTACTTTTAAAATAAATCACTGTTCTCATAATTAGAATATAATGTTCAACTTAAAAATTATCGACTTCGCAGATTTCAAAATATGAAACAATGAAAGAATTTTGTGAAGAAAGAAGTGAAAGAAGCAATATCCACAATTTCAGAGACACAGTTGAATATAACAGAGAGAATGTCATTCACACGTTATATAGCAACCAAGATGGGGTGGACGATTGTAATTAAACGATAAGAAGTTTTGAAAAACCTTTCTGGGATTTGATTGAGGGCTACATGGACTACGTTTTAAAAATATTCTCGTTATACAGGGTGATCGAACCATTTGTTGACGAACCAAACTTATGTTTTTTTAATGGAACACTCGGTATTAGAATATTCCAATCGATTTTGCTAATCAATATAAACAATTTGATATAACATTAGTTGAGTCTAAAACCCAGAGTTACGGAGAGAAAAGCGATGTTCACAATGTTCGTCCATTTTATATCAATACGGATATGAATATTAAAAAATTAAGTGTATCATTGAATGTGCCAAATGTAATTATTTAATACAGGAGGAGAGTTTTGTTCCAATTCGAACTTACTTTTTTCAAATGGAATTTATTAAGTTCTTTATCAGCTTTCCAAAAATGCCATACATGTTACCCTTTTGACTGACGGTTTTTAAGCAAATTGACCGCAAATGTAATTTTTTGAAATTTGTACGTTTAAAGATTTAAAGTCATCAGACGATGACGCATGCATATAGTCCATAATAAACAACCAAAAAAAACTCAATATGCACAAAATATAAAAATGTTATGTAGATTTAATGATAATGAAAAACATTGATAACAAAAATAACAATATTGGTAACTATTAAACAATACTACAATAGACAACAATTCGCCGTTTAAATGCAGACACTTTTCGAGCCGGCTGATAAATGATAGCTTAACTTTTTGTAAAATGCGTTCCGAAATATTGTAAAAACTCCGCCTTATTCTGGCCTTCATATGCTCTACTGTTGTAGGAATATCTTTATAAACATCATATTTAACATGCTCCCACAAAAAAAAATCTATTGGTGACAGATCGGGTGATTTCGGTGGCCACGCAATTGGTCCACCGCGTCAGATCCAGCAATTTGCTTTCCAGTTATGGAGATAAGCTCTTACGTTTCTGTGGTAATGCGGGGGGGCTCCATCGTGTTGAAACCAAAATTGCTCTCTTGCTCTCAAATTTAGAGTTTCTAGAAGTAGTGGCAACTCATTTCTAAGAAAATTTAGATATGCTTCGCCAGTTAACCGTTCTTCAGAACAGAAAGGTCCTATTACACGCGAGCCAATTATTCCACCCCAGACGTTTATCGATCGTTTATTTTGATTGTCAATTTGACGAATCCAGTGTGGATTTGCTACAGAATAATATGCATGTTATGCCGGTTAACCATTCCATTGCTTTTAAAAATAGCCTCATCAGTAAACATTACATTATCGATGAAATTTGGATCATCCCAAATCTTATTTAAAAGTAAAATTGAGAATAATTCTCTATTAGCATAGTCGTGATCGTAAACTTGCTAGTGAAATTCCATATGGCCTAAGTTTACTGAAGACCTACTGAGTAAAGACAGGAAGATTGTCAAAATGATAGTAAGTCTGATGACCGGTCATTGCAGACTGAATAGCCATATGTTTAACATAGGCCTGGCAGAAAATGCTCTCTGCAGATTCTGTCAAGAGGAAGATGAAACCCCAGTTCATGTTTTGTGCCACTGTGACGGCCTAGCGAGGACAAGGTTTCTAGTAATGGGGGTAGAGAACCCCACAGCCAACGGCTGCACAAAAGAGCCGCTCTCAAAAATGACAAGTCTGATTAAGAAGGCGCAACTAGAGAGCATTCTCTAAGGTAAAGGGGATCACAATAGACCTGTAAAGGTCGCGGTGAAACAGGCCAGCATGCCACCCCACTCCTAACCTAACCTAACCTAACCTAACCTAACCTCCATATGATATGGATGATATTTATATTTTTTTTATCCTTTTAATGCTGGTACGTTCAATGCCAGACACTATTTCAATTCCAGAAGTACTTTCTTGAGGATTTTATTCAACTGCTAATAACACCGTCAACTGGTTTGCTTCATTTGTGACGGGTTTGTTAATTACTTTACTTACGTTTTGTAAATGCAACGTTTCCTGTTTGTTGAAATCTCTCAAATAAACTTCGAAATGCATCAGGTCTTGGCTTTCTTTCGTATTCCGGATATTGGAATGCATATATTCTACTAACCAACAGTGGCAATTTTTAGCATTCGCCCAGTATAAACACCATATTTACCAATTCTTCTGTAGTTAGAGTCATTTCTATTGAATAATTAATAATAAATCAAGAATAAATCACAAATAGAGAATTTAATGTTTTGACAGGGATGACAGTAACTGATTCACTTGTTAGGATTTGCAGCATCTTTATTAAAATACCAAGTTGATGAGTTTTTTGATGACTTTAAATGTTTAAACGTAACAAATCTCAAAAAATTACATTTGCGGTCAATTTGCTTAAAAACCGTCAGTCAAAAGGCTAACATGTATGGCATTTTTGGAAAGCCGATAAAGTGCTCTTTAACATAGAAAAATAATATACAGGGTATTCCATTTGAAAAAAGTAAGTTCGAATTGGATTTACAAAACTCAATCACCCTGTATAATGGTGAATAATTTCAAGTTGAGTGTAGACCATTGTTTTACCGAAGACTATGGCACATTCAATAATACATTTAATTTTTTAACATTCATATCCGGTTTTGGTATAAAATGGACGGACATTGTAGCGTTTTTTCAACTTTAATCGCTTTTCTCTCCGTAATTATGAGTTTTAGACCCAACTAATGTTATATCAATTGTTTGTATTGATTAGCAAAATCGATTGGAATATTCTAATACCGAGTGTTCCATTTAAAAAAAACATAAGTTTGGTTCGTCACCGACTGGTTCGATCACCCTGTATAAAATAAATATTTTTAAAACGTAGCCCATGTAGCCATCAATCTAATTCCAGAAGGGTTTTTCGAAATTCCTCATCGTTTAGTTACAATCGTCCACCCCATCTTGGTTGCACCAGCCTGTATATCCAGTTTTATAACACTGGAATGAAATTTTGTCTATACACTTTATGCAACAACAATTTTATCATTAATTATATTATTCATTCGTTTCTATTTATGTTTATCTAAGATGGTGCATCTATTCACAAACAGTCAAATTACAGGAAATGAAAGCATAATGCATCTACTGAGCATAATATATTGGAATATGTATGTATATCAAGTAGGAATGTGTAACATTTTTAAACTAAAAACGGCGAGAGCTTGAATTATTATACATTTATTTAAAAAAAATTGATTTTATTAGGAGTTTATCGGTATTATTGCCTTAAATACATTTGCATTATAAAAATGTTTATATGTTTAACGGAAGAAGAGAAATATTCTCATATATTGTTTAAGAAATTATATTTGAAATAAATTGATATAGTAAATTTTTGTGCGCATCTGGTACCTTAAAGTATACATATGTACAGTCTATTCCAAAATTAGTGTCGCTTGATGTGATGGAAGATACATTATAACTTCTGTTGCGAAACGAATGCACTAGGTTTGACCGACATTTATTTTATTAATTTTACAATATTTTTTTAATTGCGGGGGTGACATTAATTTTGGAACAGACTGTACATCAATATAGATTCTTTGTAGGTTTGGTAAGAAATTCAAATCTATTTTACAGGTCCATTCATATCACTCAATTCAGAGTGAAACTGCTTTGCAACATGGTTTTGACACATAAATACTGAAACAGTTACCAATCGTCTGGGGTTTTTTAATAGTACATTTACGAAGTAAATATGATCGACACATCAAATTTCGGAATACTTTAACAAAATTGATTTTCCCTTACTCGTATTCTCGTATTATATTTTTTAAACTTTATTTCAAAGAAAAAATTATCGGATTTGGAAACATATCCCTGGAAAACTTCAAAGACCGATGCTGTAAATATCTGCTCTGCATATCAATCATAAAAATCTACTAGCAAATTCATACTTAATAATTTTAACAAATAACAAACTGATCTTTCAGTAGTCAGCTTGCAAAAAGGAGCCATCGTTCATTTAAAATCGCCTAGACCAGTTACGAACACATACGCAAAATAGTTGGAAATATAATTACAATACGATACAAAAATATCGCCTTGCAGTTTTAATTTTCGAACGAAATGTCGTGTCACTATAGAAAAACACAAGGCCGTTTCTATTTTTCATGCAGAAAAAAATGCTCTTAAAAATAAATGAAAATTACAGAACATTTTACATCAAATGTCATAGTAATTTATTTATTACTGTGATTATCATTTATGTTTTACACTTTTTTGTAAAAAAATATTCTTAGTAGTGATTTTGCTGTATATGCGCTGGTATTACTATGTTTCCCAGTACACTTGCAGTTATAAAGAGTAATCACAATATAAATACATGGGAATTGAGAAAAATAACTGCAATTTAGTAAAAGTACTTCAATTTTTTGTACTTTTACGCTGAAAATCATATATGTACATATATCTATGTACATCATGACTCATTGCATGACCCGTAATATCAGTGGCTCTGATTGTATATAGGCAGCGAGTTACATTGTAAAATTTGTAAGAGCTGTCCAAAGAGGCCAATGAACAAGGAATAAATGAAGAAGAAAACAGAATGCTCTGTAATCAATGTTTTGAGATCTTCACAAATGATGAATTGGATCTTTCGATTAACGGCTTAAAATTTGGTATTCATAGCGTAAGAGTTCCAACAGAAGCAGTTGCACCGATAAAAACCAATATTAGGAACATATATTCAACAATCAAGAAGTATACGCTAAGAACAGAATTTTAAAAAGTGTTCATATTACATGCTCAAAGATTAGTAAGAAAGAACTTAAAATTGTTAAAGGTCTCAGAGAGGAAGAAACAGGATGGTCATTATGGATAAATCTGAATATTGCATGTGAATGATTACTTTATAATCCGGATCATATTTGTCAATTGTCGCATACTGAATTTGTTCATTCAAACGTTGAAGGAAAAGGTGACCCCTAAAATGTTCAACAATTTTTTCACCAAATTTGAAAAACACGAAATAACTATCAGGTTAGTCTATACAACTGTTATTCAAGTAATATATAATGGGACTAATATACAATATTGCCCCACTATTACTTATTTAATTCCAATGTAAACTTTTTAATAGTAAACATAACATCACGTAAATGTAATATAACTAGTTAAATTAGGCAAGGCATTTGCATTATCGTCAAATTAATTATTATACATGTACCTACATGCTTATGTATGTATGTATGTATGTATGTACTACATATGTATGTACATGTACAAAAGAAGAATATGTATACAAGAACGGCAAAATGCGTTCCACTAATTGAATTACAAATAATTCGCCTATCTGTGAAGCAATGTCTTTAGTTAAAAAATCCAATTTTCTAATTTAATTATGTAAACAAAAAGTATACATTGTTGATAATTGAAACATTTTTACAAAATCGAAAACTTAGATTGTTTACTGAATTGCTTGTTATTTATCACTGCATAACTACTAAAAACACATTGATTAAGTGCAATACATCACTTTCATGTATTATGTATTACATATACTGAAAGTTATAATGTAGCGAGAGATATGAATGTTGCAACTAAATGCTCATACCTCATACTTAAATATACAGCTTTGTGCGAAATAATAGCAGTGTATGTAACATTTTTTTAATATGTTAATTTTCAAAATATGGGCACTAAAGTATGTAGATGGAAAATAAACTTTTTCTGTGGTGGAAGTTGAGTTGAATTTACATTAGTAAAAGAAAGAATGTAATGTGCTAATCCAATATTTAAAATTTGGTTTGATTATCTGCAACGGTTCCAAAGTTATGAATTTTTTTAAACTACGAAATAGGGTCGAAAATTGTTTGCAACTGTAGCAGCATGCAGTTTTCGCCTTTATTTCGATTCGAATTACCTACACATGCAGTATCAGTTTGGATAGAGGTTAGAAAATCTCAAAGTAAAAAGATACACTTGGAGATTACAGAGAACAATTCTTATGAGAATAACCTGCGGATATCGAGCAATTTCTAAACCGACAATACAGGTGATTACCGGGAGTTCACCTTTCTCATTGTAGGCGAAAGAGAGACTTGTACTCTACATTTTCTAATGTGGAGAGTTAAGAGCGGCGGAAAAGCACCTTGATTAAATGGCAAAATTCCTGGAGTAAGATAACAACAACAGTTGAATGGACCGATTCCAGACACAATTCTATGGGTGCAATATCCACGTAGAAGAACTGACTATTGCCTTATGCAGCTTCTGCCGGGACCGGTAATTTTCGAAGCTACTTGTAGCCAATGACAGAGGTGAATGACGATAGCTATTCACACGGCCATAACGTTGATACACCTGCTCAGGCTACTTTAGGATGCGTAAGACGTACAAATAAGAGAAATGCATTGAACTTTGAGGTAATCAAAGAACTGTCTAGATGGCACATTATACGGATAATGATAGAAAGCGAAGAAAACTATTCAAAAATACACAAGTTTATTACAAAAATTTTGAAAAACAGGAAAGATAGAGTAAAGTGCATAGAGTGAGTAAGAGACAAAAGAGTAAATTGTTTAGGGTGATTCTAGTGTCGATAAATGTCTGGCGCTGGAGAATTTTCTCTACTAAAAAAAAAAAATAAAAAAACAGAAAACTCATTATTAGAATTATGTTAAGATTTTATTGAGATAGTTTGTGGTATTTTGATTGCAATAAAGCATAGTATAGAATATAGTAATTTTGAATATAATGAAGTAATTTCTTATAAAGTACTTTATATTAGGTGCAAATACTGCTATTTGTTAATTTTGCTCCAATGATTTGTTGCTTCTAATCGATAAATATCTAATCGAATTTTTTATCAGAAGCAGTAGATCCATTACATCAGATACATCTTTTTTTACGGATTAGAGAGATAATATATGTATATATGCGTATCAGTTATGTATGACTTGATTCTAATTTTTTGGGTCATATTGCGGGCTCCGCTGAAAAGATAATGAGGTGAAAGATTTTGTGTAATAAGAAAGCCTTAATATTCAAGAGAAGTGATTTAGAACAGTAACTTAAGAAATTTTATAGAAAAAAGACAAAAGTAGAAAGCTGTAATAGACTAGCTTAAAATTGGATTTAAAAAAATGTTAATAGTGTGTTATAGAGATTGAACAATAGTAATAAATAGATTGATTACTAGTACTCAATCTCGATGTATGTATTGTTATTCTACGAATACTTCTGTCAGTCATTGCTTGTGAAACGCGCTATGCATAGTTTATAACTTTTTGAGATTGCAAACTCGTTGCAATACTATTCGTTGTATGCTTAATAAGACTTGTGTGTGAGACTGTGTCATTACACAGAGGTAACGATTATCATGAATGTGTGTGTATCATGAATGTATGTAAAAGTCTGAAAGTAAAATACTTTTATCTGACAAAAACTACTAGAATGCTATCAGCAAATTTGTTTAGAATTAAATACTTTTAGTCAACTATTAATTAAAAAATATTACGTATTGTTACGTGTCTACGTTGTTTTATTGATCTCCAATTAAAATTATGACAAGAAGAAAAGATAAGTATACGATGTCGATGTTGCTTAGATATAATATTTGGTATATTTTTCTGAACATCCTTTATAGCGTTTTAAAATTAATAATACTCCATTTGATACAACACAGTTTGCTAACTAAAAATGTTAAGTTTGTATATGCATTGATTTTTTAGGAATATGGTCGTTTATAACAATTAATATAATATTTTTAAACTCCGGAATAGAGTCAAGAATTGTTTGCAACTATAGCCGCATGCAGTTTTCGCCTTTATTTCGTAGTTAAAAAAAAATCATAGCTTTGGAACCGTTGCAGATACTCAAACCAAATTTTGAATACAGTAATCCCTTAACATTCGCGAGGGTTACGTTCCAGAAAACCTTCACGAATGTTGAGTTCATGTTTCTGTATAAATGGGGGGTTACGTTCCATAGTGGTAGATAAAAGGACAAAACATATGTGATTTGTTTTACGGTTTAATAATAATATGTATGTAACGGATGGGATAAATACTCATATTATATTTAGACGATTTTTACCGGGTAGGCTTGTTATTTACTTAGCACATTACATATGTACTAAAATATAACGTACTTATTTTTTACAAAATTCATTATATTTTATTACTTCAGTTTTACATTTTTTACTGTTTGTTCGCGAATAATCAAATCCAAAGGTCGCGAATGTGGAATTCATCCGCATTTTAATTATTGCGAACGATCAAAACTCGCGGATGTCAAATTCGCGAATGTTGAGGGATTACTGTATTGGATTAGCACATTACATTCTTTCTATTACTAATATAAATTCAACTCAACTTCCATCACAAGAATGGTTCATTTTCCATCCATACACTTTAGTGCTCGTGATTTAAAAATTAACATATTAAAAAAATATTACATACTTACTACTAGGCTTTACTATGTAAGTTTTTCTCTATATAGATTTTTTCTTTTCGTGTCATACGACTGGTAAAGAAATACACTACACTGCTATTATTTCGCACACAGTTGTATCTATGCGTTAGTATCAAATAGAAGCAAACATACATGCCTGTATTTTTGTTTTTTTTTCTGCTATTGTATAGTGCTTCTTTAAAACACAGATTAAAGAAGTGATAGTAAATATGTCATCTAATATTTTATATAATCTTTTATCTAATACAACAGAACGAATTCAAGATTACTAAATCCTGCTATGTAGAACATGTGGTACGAGGACTGTCACAATTCTTGCTTCACGTTGTATACAAGTGGTGTTTACCAAATACACTACTAAACCTCGAATGAGTACCGAGATGCTAAAGCTGAAATAGAATTAAATAATAATACATTATATACGTGAAAGAATTTTTAAACAGAGATGCAAAATAACGTTCAAGTCTGCTGTTCAGGGCATTAATTTCGTAGTATGAAAAAGCCTTGGAGTGGAACAGCTGCAGATCCAGGAAGAAGTTGACCATAAACAAATTTTGCTAAATGCACTCTACGTCGTCACATATTCAGGCACATGCTCACAATAAAAGGAATAATTATGACGTAATTTTTTCCGGAATACCAATCAACACATTTTTATTCACTTTATTCATTTAGTTATTATAGGAGACGTTTTTTTGATTATATGCAACTTTAGCATGTATATTTCATAACGTTTTAGTGAACAGGATATGTTGCTTCAAGTTTCTGTAAAAAGAATATCTGTAATTAATAAACATTTCGATTTAAAATTTTCTATATAATGGTTTCATGCTTTTACTTTAAAATAACTAGATTTCTATTTCTTCCAGAAATGCACATCAACTGCCGTCTTTCAAATGAAATTATCAATTTTTTTTATTGGTCTATATTTTCGAGACAAATGTAACACTATTTCATCTAATAAAGCTTGCCTCTACACTAGCCGTTTTTGAATAAGTTCAAGCTACAAGCTATTATAAACGACGATATTTAAAAAAAATTAATACATATACAAACTTAAAATTCTAAGTATTTATTTAACAAACTGTGTTGTATCAAATGGAATATTATGAACTTTAAAACGCTATACAGGATGTTCAGAAAAATATTCCAAATTTTATATCCAAAGAACATCGACATCTTATTATTTTCAAATAGTAACTAATATTTTTTTACTTTTATTGCATACTACGTTGGAAATTAAAGGCACTATGTATTTACTCTCCTATTGTTAAATATGTAATAATAACATAATAAAAATAATATAACTAATAAAAAAATTAATTAATCTCAAATTATTAGTGATTAGTAAGATTGGGGCATTTCCGCTACAAATATCATTGTGAATTTAAACCCCAGCTATCACAAATCGTGGTCGTCCAAAGTTTCTGCCATTGAATACCTAGAAATGTCGCGACTTAAATTTAAAACAAATATTTCTGAAATCTAATAGTTACGTAGGATGGCGATTATGTCCGCCTAATATAAACAGGAAAATATATGTAAATCACTCAATACCTACCGGATCTACCTTAAACAAAATTGAATTTCCTTCTAGAAATTCTTGTCAAAATAAGCCAAAAGAAACCCCATGTGAAAATTTACGTGTATGATGCATTAGTGTTTTTTATACACATATTGTTCTCTGATCTTATATCACAGAAGTTATCGAGCTCAACGTTTTATATTATTATTTCACTATTACTTTTTTGTTTTTATTCATTCTACTTCCATAGCCTAATCGATTCGACAAAATCAAATTTAATACGAATTTTGTAAAAAAAAACTGTAAGGCGATGATATTTAGCTATAGAGAAGCAAATTAGTTCTTCTCGAATGTACTATGCAATAAAACTAAAAAAATATTAGTTGCTATTTGAAAATAATAGGATATCGATATTTTCCCGAAAAAAGTTTGATTTTTTTTCTGGACACGCTGTATAATTTTATCAAATTTATATGGATTTGATACAGAACAATTTCCTCAATAACTACATAAAATTTTAAATTTATAATGCTTCAACTATTTGGAAATATGGCCGTCTGCAATAGCCCACAGCGGTCAATTTTTTACAACAATTGAAATAATTCAAAAACTGCTAGCTTTAGAAGCAAGGTCAGTGTCCCGCCAATACAAAAATACAATCAATAAAATAATGAGTTAATTCCACTTGAAATAAGGAAATTAATACGCATTTCCTGTATAACCTGAAGAAGTAGAAATCTAAAATTATTTTAAAGTGAAAGCGCCTAGTATAAAATCATTACTTGCAAAATTTTAAAAATCAATGTTTATTAGTTCCCTATATATTCTGTCAATCGAAACTTGTCGTGACATACCCCATATACATATCTTTTTTCCTTGTCATAATTTTAATTGCAGATCAACAAGACAATGTAGATTAATATTTTTTATTACTAGTTGACTAAAAGTTTTTAATTCTGAACAACATTATTTGCTGATAGCATTCTAGTAGTTTTTGTCAGATAAAAGTATTTTACTTTTAGACATACCTACATATCGTTCATGAAAATTGTTAACTCTGTGTAATGACAAGTCTTATATACTAAGTCTTATTAGGCATACAACGAATACTATTGTAACGAGTTTGAAATCTCAAAACGTTGTAAAGTATGCATAGCGCGTTTCACAAGCAATGACTGACAGAAGTATTCATGCAATAACAATACACCGAGATTGAGCACTTAATACTCAGTAAGCAATCTATTTATTCCAATTATTCAACCTCCATGACACATTATTAACATTTTTTTAATCTAATTTTAAGTTAGTCTATTAGAGTTTTCTACTTTCGTCTTTCGTAAGTTACTGTTCTAAATCACTTCCCTTGAATATTAAGGCTTTCTTATTACACAAAATATTCCACCTCACTATCTTTTCAGCGGAGCCCGCAATATGACCCAAAAAATTTGAATCAAGTCATACATAACTGATAGGTACGCAAATATATTATCTCTCCATTCCATAAAAAAGATGTAATCTGATGTAATGGATCTATATACTACTTGTGATAAAATTCAATGTGATATTTATCCATCAGAAACAACAAATCATTGGTGCAAGATTAACAAATAACGGTATTTGCACCTAATATAAAGTACTTTATAGGAAACTACTTCATTATGTTCAAAATTACTATATTCTATATTATGCTTCATTGCAATCAGAATACCACAAACTATCTAAATGAAATGTTAACGTAATTCTAATAGTGAATTTTCTGTTTGTTTTTTTTTTTGTATTTTTTTATAGTAGAGAACATTTCCATGGGCTCGCGGCTACTAAAAAGCGCCAGACACTTACCGATTAAAACCCCGGATCTCATTCATCATCTTCTCTGTACACTAAAATCACCCTAAATAATAACGTCAGGCGTACCAGGTACTCTCTATTTACTCTTTCGACTCTTACTCACGCTTTACCCTATCTTTGCTTTTCTTTCAAAATGTCCTAATACACTTGTGTATTTTTCAATAGTTGTCTTCGCTTTCTATCGTTGTCCGTGTAATGTTCCATCTAGATATTTTTTTGGTTACCTCAAAATTCAATGTATTTCTCTTATTTGCACGTCTTACGCATCCTAAAGTAGCGTGAGCAGGTATATCAATGTTATGGCAATGTGAATAGCTATGGTCATTCTCTATCCTCTACCATTGGCTACAAGTAGCTTCGAAAATTACCGGTCCCGATAGAAGCTTCATAGCAATAGTCGGTTCTTCTACATGGACATTGCACCCATAGAATCGTGTCAGAAATCGGTCTATTCAACTGTTGTTATTATCTTACTCCAGGAACTTTGCCATTTGCCTTACAGTCCCAAGTGCCGAACGATAGTTTATCATCGAGAATCACAAATATTACATTTCCCGTTTAGAAAGTACAATGCTTTCTAACATTTTAGTGGCAATGTGCTCTCTCTTTTGGGAACCTTGAAATATCACATCTTCTAATTTGCGCGAGGTTATTTGTACTTCCTTCATATTCCTCTATCCTGCGATAGCTTCGACGGACTTATTCGTATTTAATACTAGATTTCTTCTGCCTCAACGATAAGTACGAGGTCATCAACGTACACAATTGTCATTGCCCGCTCTAATAGTCTAATTCACAGCACGCCGTTATATAAGATGTTTTATAGCGTTAGTTCCAAACACTCTACTTAGATATTGTGTCCTGTCCTGTAGGCTGGTTTAATTTTGGTCACGGAATGCATGAGCTCGTCTCTCTCAAAAAAAAAACTTTACACTTTGTTTATACTACTGTTAGAAGCCCCATCATTCATAATTGTAGAAAAGGTTTTTGATCGTTTAATGCTTTTTCAACGTAGGCGGAATATAGAAGCGTAAAGCTTCGCAAAGTGTTTCATATATTTACCCTTCCTCCTCAAAGATCATTTTCCAAGACAGTTGTTTCTTTTGGATATTAATCTTTGAATTCGCTGTTAGTGGTATATTCCGATGAAGCTGTTGTAAGTTTGTTCGAAGTTTGTTATGTTTGTTATGTCTGCTGATCTGACATGGGAGGTTACGCACTTTTTTATCTTCGCATCTATTTCGCTGTTGGTCTCTGTTTTGTGGCATACCCCATAGGTCTAATTGAGAATATATGTGATAGTGGTCTGTACGAAATTCGTCAACTATTACCTCTACAGTGGTCAAAGATTTACTTACATTTAACTCTAATTTAGCTGCTCATTACTTAAGTCAAATATTCGCCTATGGCATCAGTGATGGCGAATCTCCACAGAGCAGATTTTGCATTGGAAGGATTGAATTAGGTCTGGAAAACCCTTTATTTCCATAACATATGTGCTAGATTTTCTCTGTTAATCAGTATGGTGTTTAACTTTTATTGGTCTTCTCCAATACTAAAACACTTTGATTTAGTATGTAGCAAAAATGCAGTACCTCGTCTTGCATAGGTATCTTATTGAAAACAGAGCAATATAGATTGATTTTTCTCTACCAAAGTAGATGTACTCGTATATTTTATCTTCACAACATTTTAGCAAGTTTAACAAAATCAAATACAAATCTATTTGACAGCAAATAAGTGTATAAGAATATAAACCACCTATCATTGAAAATACAAAACAAAATATAAACATATAAGTATGTAACCAATAAACTCACAATGAAATAAATTCCGGTATTGACGTGAACATAACTCGTAATAAATAATTATTATCTCGATCAAAACTCTTATAATTACCACAATTGTGCTAAATAATGTTTTCAATTATATTTATATGATTGCAGCATTAATATTGACATTTATTGTGAAAATTCATATTGAAAACTATATTAGTATCCAATAAATTTTCATGCTTACAAGTTAATCACACATTCAATATTAGCGACAGTCCTAGGAGTATTCTTATAGAATGAGGTGTTAATTGCGTAGTAGTGTACATATGTACAGTAAGAACACTTGCTGGTTGGACGACCTTCCACTGCACATACGTAGGATGGATAGTAGACAGTACTGCAGCATTCACTCACTTCATTGCGCGCGTCAAAATATGTAAACACAGATGCGATTTCTGGAACTATTTTAAAAACGCTGTAGTTGCATTTATAAATGTGGAAAAAGCCATCTATTATTTGATGTATTTGAGTAGGAAGAAATTTTTTTTGATGTTTCAAGTATTTCGAATAAAATAATACTGTAGTCTTATTAAATTGTTTTGAAAGGTAATTTCATTACTTTTTCCGGTGAACTTTTTTTGTGGTTGAACTAAGGTAAGATCTAAACCAAAAGCATATTTAAATAAATAAATAACAATATCAAAGGTTAAGTACTTTTATTTATTTAAAACATAATATAACGAAATAGTTATACGTATACACTTATGTTGAAATCAATAATGAGTCCATCCGCCGTTATTTTGAATAACTTCTTCCAATCTTGACGGTATAGACTCTATTAATTTATGGCAATAGTCGTCACTAACTTCTTCACATACAGCTTTCTGTCTCTTCGTGCTATAGGGTTTCCCCTCATTCTGTTTTTTTTTATGTAACCCCATAGGTTTTCTATGGAATTAAGATACGGACTTCATACCGGCCAATTTAATAATCTCAAATTATTGTCAGTAATCCATTGTTGGACAACATTAGCCGTATAAATGGGTGAGTTGTCATGTTGGAATGTAAACTGATCATCCCCACACTGCTACAGAAAACCGTCCACTTCTATGTTTCAGATGAACATATTGTGGTGCAAACCTAAAGTTATGGAGATGGGTAACTAGACGCGTGTGGGTGTTTGGGGTGCTTTGAAACGTCGACTCGTCGCTGAAGATTACTGTTTTCCAAAAATCTATAGGCATATTCTGATAGTCTAGTGCGAAATTTATTCTGTCTTGACGACTGCGCTCGGAAAGTTCCGTTTTAATATCAGCACAATAGCTTTTGAGGCCACTTGCCCTCAACCATTTTCTTGCCGTCGTTACGGAACCGGGAAAGGCGATAGCTGCAATGGCTTCCTTGCAACTTGTGAATGGATGCTCTGCGTAAAATTGCCTTAGCATGGTATCTTGATAAGCGGTGGATGTTCTTCGTTTTGAAGTTTTTGTTTCGTTTACAACTGAATGTGATATTTGCCATTTTCTTTCTAAGCAAAAAATTATATTTTTGCTTACCTGTCTATGACTACGCAAAGACCGCAATAAATAGATGCAATCGGCGTTGTAAATTCATAAATGCAACTACAGCGCTTTTAAAATAGACACAGAAACCGCACATTCATTCATTGATAAGCATCATCATGCATTTCAATATAAGTGTATACTTATAATTATTTCGTTATGTTTTAAGTAAATAAAAGTACCAAACCTTTATTGTTATTTATTGTATAATAAACATGCTTCTGGTTTAGATCTTACCCTAGTTCAACGATAAAACAAGTTCACCGCAAAAAGTAATGACATTACCTTTCAAAACAATAAGACTGCAGTATTATTTTATTCGAAATACTTGAAACAACAAACAAATTTCTTCCTACTTAAATACGTCAAATAATAGATGCTTTTTTCTACATTTATAAATGCAGTTACAGCGTTTTCAAAATAGACACAGAAATCGCATCTGTGTTTACATATTTTGACGCGGGCAATGAATGCAATAAGTTGTCTACTATCCATCCTACGAATGTTGAGCGACAGGGTGTACAAACAGCAAGTGTTCCTAGTGTATCTACGTAATGTTTCAAATTGCATGACTTTAGAAAAAAATTTTGCAGCAGTTGTGAACACATTCTACTACAAATGAAATAAAGATAACAAAGCCTTCCTCGCTTTTGCCTTTTTAAAGGGAGGCCACACTGAATCACTCCGCTAGATACGTATTTCGGAAAATAGGTTATTTTCCGTAATACCTGTATTACGGAATTAATACAATGGTGCATACATTATATCAAATGAATTTTTTCAACTAGATCAAAAGTTTCTAACGATTCCGGTGTTTCCATCAAATTTGATATAAATGGAACAGTAAATACTTATGCGGTTTTAAATTCCCTTGAACTTTTTAAGTACGAAAACGTGCACTCCACCAAAGTTGGCTGATTGATTTTTTAATTAATTGCTGTTTTATTTGACTTAAAACTGGAAGTATAGCTGGAAGTGAACGGTAATTTTTACCAAATGGATGTTCTCGGAGAAACACAAGTTTCTTGTGACTATGCTGAAGTAGAAGCTTAATTTTTACAATAGTTTGGCGGAAATCAATTTTTCAATTACGATTTCTGTTTTGATATTGATAAATCGTCAAACATATAACCAAATGTATGAAGAGCTACATACATAGAAGAAAATTTATTGAAGTCAACAAACAGGACAACTGTTGTTTTCCTCCTATGAAGCGTTGAATCTACTTAATAAAGAACTTAAGCATGGCATTTATGAAGAAATAATTTCATTAGTGACCTGATCAATGACTTGGAAATAGCTTTCAACTGTTTTCAAACATGAAGCGATAAAAATTATCCGTAGAAGAAACGGCTGGACCCCAGGGACGAAGAATGAAAAAAATAAGGAAATCATAAATAGTTTAAAAAACAAGGATTGTATCTATAGGAACACCAATAAAACCACCATAAATTTAAATAATAAATACATAAAATAATCAAATATTGTTCTCAATGCATGCACAAATTTGGTCAATAGTAACTTAAATGTGATGTGGCTTCTTAATCAATTTAACAAGTTCAGTTTCAAATACGATGTGCGCGGTAAAAATTCTATAGAATTAGTTAAATAGTTAAACCTGTGTAAAATAACAACTACAGATAAATTAATTTTCTTTGACGTCGAGTCACTGTTTTGTAGTATCTGTGGGTACTACTACTTTTTAAGACTAACTGAGACTTTGAAATTTAAAAATTAAAAAAAAGCTAAATTGACTAAAATTGAAACTAAACGCCTTTTCTTTCAATAATAATTTTTTGTCAAACTTTTAAAACCGGTATGCGGAACCTTTTGTCCCCATTTTTGGTCAACTTATTTATGAACTACTTTCAAAATAATTTAAAATCCTCTTATCTTGTATTGATGTTGTTATTCGACCGTGTTTTTGTTATTCAATAAATCTTCTCAAATAAATTTTCCTAAATATCCTAAACACTCAATACCCTTTTATTAATTTCAAAAATTTAAACCAAACATTCTTTAAATTCTCGAACAACTTTAACTAATGACAATAACGCTATTCCTCTTTTAATGAATAAATTTAATCTTCAGCCCGCTTTCTACATCACATAGAAATATAGAATATATATACAGGGTGATTGGTGAGAATGGCCTATTAAAAATATTATGCAAACCGAACGAAATTTTAAAACAAAATTTTGCAATGGGATATGGTTGAATATGAACTACCTATCAGGTGAAAATATTTTTGAATCAATATCACTTCCGGTGGGCATCAACTTCGATTTTTTAAATACCATACTATAAAATAAATGACAAATTCAGCTTCTTTGATAAATTTTACACATATTTAATGTATCATATCCTATACCTAAATACCATTCCTCCTGAGTTATTCGCAATTAAAGAAAAAAAGTGACAGATACCGATCTTACCTTATAGTGATATTACGTCACGTAGGAGTACAAGAGACGAATCAAATTTTGCATACGCACAGCTGATATTGTGTAGTTACATAACATTTGAAGTTCTCTTGTGTAACATTATACAGGGTGTTTAAAAACTTAGTTCCTTATAAATAAGTTCAATCTGCGGAAAGTAGATTTTTTTTAATGGAAAGATATATATTTTCTTAAATATTCTGATTCTACAAAATATTCTCTTTTAATCCGTATTAGGTGTTCCTATCCTAAAATAGAAGGTGAATAAGTTATAACGATTTAATTAGCCTCCGTACTTAAAACGCTCAGATATGTCAATTTACTGAAGCAAGGGTCTTAGCTTATTTGTTTTACATAGTTGCTTGCCACTTATTTTGAAAAATGAATTCTGATAAAGTAAATATGTGTTAAAGTATAACCGGTAAGTAACTTTCCAAACATATTTTATACTAGATACAACTTGTCACATTGTTTGACTTTCTTCCACATTTTTTCAATGCTTTCAATAGACGGATGAACTTTGAAACTCGTATCACCTTTTATTATAACTGGAGCTAAAAATGATTCTGATGATACAGATTCAACTTTATCACACCTTGGCCATCTAAACGAGCTTCCTATTCTTTCTAAAAATGTCATCTTGACAAAACCATCTGGAGAAGTATCTAACACAAGTCCAAAGTACCAAGTTTTTACATTACTTATTGCTACACAACTATTTCTGAAGTCGTCATTTTGAATAAGAACTAGAACACTGTCAGTTATTCTTTGGTCGTCGTTTGCTAATAAATCCTGTCTTTCTGAATGTTTATGGTTTTCCTGCTTTGAGTTATTTTTCGCAAACTCTGCTAAATGTTGTTCTTCAGAACTTATATCAGTGTCGCTATTTTCCATAACAATTTGAATTTTTTTTTCCAGTTCACTATCTGTAGTATTTTCACTGTCGGAAACATTGATAATTTTTGTTTTTTAGTATTCGCTTTCTGTAATGATTTTGTTAAATTCTAGTCCTTTTTCTTTACTGTCGATTTTCGTTTAATACCTTTCTTATTTTGCTTGCAACGTTCTTCTTCGCGTAAACGTTGTAAGACTTCTTTCGGTGTAAGTACCTCACCATATGGGAGTTGTCTTAGCCTGATTTGTTTCTCTTTAGTAACAGGAGGACTGCAATATGTTAGATTTTCTCTACTTTTTCAATAAAAAAGTCAATTGCACTTGGTTTTGTTTGCACAATTTATGGTGTTGGTTGCATGTTTGATGTTACATCTTCTAAAGGTGTACTACACGTGGAAGACACTATTTTTACAGGAGAGGCATCTTTAAAAGATTCTGAAATGGTTTCAGGAATTTCAGCGTCAGTGGTTCCTGTACTAATTGAATTCAAAAGAGAATATTCTGGAGTTTTGGAATGAATTGTATTCTCATTTGTAGCCATTTGTGATACAATGGCGAAGAACAATAGCAGTAAAAAATTGAGATTATCTAAGAATTCTCATTAACGTAAAGTAAATTTACGTCAAAGATCTAAATAATTAGTAATAACAAATTAGGTAAAATTAAAATAATAAAAAGGATAATATAAAAGGTAGAAAAATTATAAGAATTATAACAACAATAATAATAAAATAAATAAATAACTTATCTAAATGGTTCTATATCAACCGTTTCTATTGTAATAATTGTTGCTCTTCGAATAGCATCTGGTGTTATTTGTCTGACGGATCCCTTATTCCCATAATTCAATTGGAAGAATTGAGGAAAATACGATTAACAAAATGGTAGACGTGGCAAGTAACTATGTAAAACAAATGAGCTAAGCATCCTTGCTTCAGTAAATTGACATATCTGAGCATTTTAGGTACGGAGGCTAATTCAATCGTTATAACTTATTCACACAAAATATGGGCACAAAATATGCCCGAAAATATGTGAAACATATACTTTCAAAATGAAGACCGACTATTGTTTACGTTTCTTTTTCAAAACAACAACCAAAGAATTATTGAAAACACGAAAAATAAAAAATAAATATGAAAAGTCATCATATTACGTATCAAATGTGAACATAATGTTAAGATTTATGCTCTGAAGTTTGTAACATCTTTCATTATAATCGATAATAATAATCTAATGATATGGTATTTATATAAAAGTAATTATTTTGTAAAACAGCGTAAACAGTAACAAAAATAGAAAATTACTCACACTGTAACAAACTGTCGAGGTAAGTATCCAGACGTTTTCGAAGAGATCCTTCACTCATAGGTTTCATTTGCACCAAGCTAGATCTATCAATAAAACGTAGATTTGTATTACTCTTACACCGACAGTTCCAGCTACGCGATTCGATTCTATTTGGACTCAGAGGATAAACAAAACACAAACAACGACCTTACAATTGTATTCGACAAGAATATACATATATATATAATGTCTATGTATTTGAAAAATCGATGATGATAAATTTAGAAAAATGTTCAAAATACACGATTACTCAAATAACAGTGCAAAATATAACGGTAGAAATATACATGTCCATCTTTCAATTTGTAAGTATGAATGCTAATAAAGTGTATTATATGTTTGCCAGGATATATGGACATGCAACAATCAAATGATTATTAAAGAAACTTTTTATTTCAACCATAATGTGGAAGTAGCGTAGTTAAACTATAGGTATGGAACTTTACGTAACAGATACATATGCCGGTGACATTGACGAAATAATTATGTATCAACATTATCATAGAAATAAATTTCCATAGCTACTATATTACTGTCTCCTGCACAGATAGAAATCTATTTTAATATTAAGAATTTGCTTAAGAGAATGGCACGAACTGAAATCAATAAAAGGATGACACATCATATCACAAAACAAAGCAATTATTCGGCTTAAAATAGAGAGAGCGAAGAAGTTCCGAATTTAACTACATGCTCGTTTGTGCTCAGAAAACATCCATATATCCAGAAAACACTACAATAAACAGTCACATCCAATTAACAGACGATGTATTTTTAAGTAAAAGTACGGAATAAATAATTGACGTGTTTTTAACATGTATAAAAGATTAGTTACACAAAGTTGAACGACTTGTTCATTTACAATACATAATCATATACCTAAGTAATATAAATATTACTAAATTATTATTAATCAGTTATTATTTATTTATCAGTTATATCATTGAGAATAAGCATATTTTAGTAATCATAATATTTAGTAAAAATTATTCAATCAACTTGCAAACGTTAATGTTATCTTTATAGGTTCACATTATCATTTCTCAAATCAAAGAGACAGATTTTTAATAGAATACCCCTACATATACATATGTATATTTTTTAGAAAAGTCAGTTAACATAGTTCCTCTGCATAATTTAATAAATTTGGATCAGATCAAAGTTGTATTCAATAATCACTGTAATTATATTTTCTTATACTAATTGATGGTTTTAGTCATTACTTTGTAGTACCTACATTTTTTAATATAAAATAAAATAATGCTTCTACTTTGTTAAACCACTGTATTCAATATTGTTGACTGAAGTGTCAACTTTTTTAAGTCATTTTGAAAAAGTGAATTACAATTCAGACTTATAGTTCTTATATACCTACTATTTTTCTGCAAGGAAAACTGGTTACGTTTGAGTTATAGCACGTCCTTTTTCTGCTAAATGTAAGGTAATGAATGGTTTTTAAGAGATGTGCAATAAATGTGGAATTATTATTTTTTTAATAATCTAATATACTCTTTTAATCTAATATTAAAACGTTTTCCTGTCTGACTTATGTAAATACCTTTACACTAACTAAATTCTAGCTTATATACACCTGCTTTATATAGAGAATTAATTCTATTTTTGGCATTAAATAAAACATTAGAGTTTTAATGTTCAATGTTAAGTTACTTTTAGATTTATTTACTACAATAATTTTGTCTGTTTCTTGTGTAACGACTTGTATGTAGTTCTATGTATCATTGAAGTAAATATATGCGTGGCATAAATCAGCAAGTATACAAGTATCTGTAAAAGTGGGTTTACGAAATATATCAAACTTCATATTACCGTTTGATTTGATAATTGTAAGATCAAGAAAATTAATAGAATCATTTGATTCAGTTTCAACCGTAAATTTAATGTTACGATTTATGGAGATTCTAATCTAAATCTATAACACTTTGTTAAAAATAAAAAAAAATGCCTATAATAGGCGCTCATGGGATATTGTTGGAAATCGCCCGAATGAGTGCATTGATAATAGATCAAGCATTAGTAGCAGTCCACGTGGTTTCAAACTTCCAGGTCTCGTCAGCGCAACTGCGAATGCAAGATCTAATTTCATCGCCCTTCACATCTCAACTTTAATTGTATAATACCACCGACAACGGACTGATTCCAACCCAATACCCTCTAGTGCAGGGTGGGAAGTAGCACACTGCAGGGCACTACACAACACAAGTCGGTACAGCAGAGTTTTTTTTTTGTTTTTATATTATGGTATTTCTCAACGTTTTCATACCTAACACTTTGTTGTCTGTGTAACGGGACGCGATAATTTCAATTATCTTATTTTATGAAACATATTGCAATGCATCTAACTGTATATATTCCGTGACTGTATATAATTTCACTATGTTAGTTAAACGCTCATATATTCTTAATAGTTAAAAAATGTAACGGTTTTAACCGACAACGAGCCAACAGGTGTATTATGATGCGAACTGTACTGCGTAGGAATTCGACTCGACTCCCAGATAGAACATTTCTCGTTCGACCGCAAGAGAGTCTAGTTCGCTCCGCAATTAGTGTAAAATATTTTGGTCATTTAGGGCCTGTTCCTGTGTTTATTACATTTGTTTAAATAATCAGTATAACGTACGGCCGTGATTACTGGGAAGGTCCAGCGCGTAGCCAATATATATGAAATTACTGGAAAAGAACAAACAACAAGAAAGGACACGCCCGGAGCCCCAAGACAAAGCCTGAAGAAAGAAGCGGACATTCGACGGGAAGGAACAGCGTCAACGAGCGTACGCGAAGAGAGAAGCACTCGTAAACGTATTTGGCCATAAAATTATTATCTTTTATAATACGACCTCGTAACAAATAAAGTCATTAACCATTGTTTTATATAAATTTTACCGTTATTGTCACATTTAGCTTCCTATAGATATATATTTAGCTCCGTTGCTTCTATTATTAATTTAATCACGCATTTGTTTCATTTTAAAGAAGGTGCATTTCTTATTAAGATTTTGTTCTATATGTCCTGGTATTGTATATTTGTATTCATTCGTTTCATTTAATATATTTGTTATTCGTTCATTTGCCGCATTTTCATTTATTCAGTGGCAAATAAGTCTATATATTTTGTGTTATCATTTATTGTTAAAATATTATAAATCCTCCATTTACCGCACGTCCTGAGAACGTATAAAGGAAAGATTATAAGAAAGTTTGTAAAGTAAGTACGTTTTTCTTTGTTACGTTAGAGCGAATGCGACCGACATTTTGCTAGTCAGGGGAATTAATTTGTTTATTTCGGTATCAGTAACGTCCGTCATAGTGGGTTCACATGGGGGTTCATATACCGTGGCGCCCAAGATTTTAAACCACATATTAGCACATTTTAAGATCGTCCTTTCACAAATATAGTGCCCAACGAAGACCGTTCCATTATAATATGGTGCCAACGTGCGTCCGTTCCATTACATCTGACGTGAAAATTTTTGTCAGTAACAGACTAATAGCTGTCGCTAATTCTTCCGACTGTTTATACAATTTGGAATTATATTCAAAATAGTTTTGACTAATTATCAAGATCAACAAATCTAATATTTTCTTTCCGGATTGATGTTTCTATACTCCAGAATATTTCTCACTAAGGTTAAACACTATTCTACTATTATGTTACTAAACATGTAGTAGTGCAATAGATAGTAGAAATGAATATACTACTCTACTTTTATAGAAATGTGTCAGAAAAATTTGTGTAGTATATAAATACTGTGTATAATTTATTACCAAGATTTCTAATAGGCCAACCTATATAGGAAACTACTGGTCTAATGGGGATTTAGTAAACACCGCCCACTGGTAAACAACTGAAAGCTACTGAATATCCCAAACATTCTTTCAAAAATTAATCCACTACTGAATTCCATTTCTGTAGAAGAGTCACAATATGAATGGAAGAAAAACAAAAGAAAAAACGAACCTTTTCAAATAATCTCTACAAGAAAGCACATTGGTATGATTATTTATTAATTTCATCGTTAAGCTTAATAATAAAACCACACAACAAAGTTAATTAGAAAAATTTCACCAAAAGAAAATGTGATTGGGTGATTGGTGAGAATGGCCTATTAAAAGTATTATACAAACGGAACGAAATTTTAAAATGAAATCTTATGGCTAGATATTGTTGAATATGAGCTATCACGTGAAAATATTCTTGAATAAATATTACTTCCGGTTAACCGGAAGTGGGCATCATCTTCGATATTTTAAACAGCATGCTATAAAATAAATTGCAGATTCGGCTTCTACGACGATTTTTACACATATTTCATGTACCATATCCTATACCTAAATACCATTCCTCCTGAGTTATTCGCAATTAAAGAAAAAAAGTGACAGATACCGATCTTACCTTATAGTGATATTACGTCACGTAGGAGTACAAGAGACGAATCAAATTTTGCATACGCACAGCTGATATTATGTAGTTACATAACATTTGAAGTTCTCTTGTGTAACATTATACAGGGTGTTTAAAAACTTAGTTCCTTATAAATAAGTTCAATCTGCGGAAAGTAGATATTTTTAAATGGAAAATATATATTTTATTAAATATTCTATTTCTACAAAAGATTCTCTTTTAATCCGTATTAGGTGTTCCTATACCTAAAATGGAAGGTGAATAAGTTATAACGGTTTAATTAGCCTCCGTACCTAAAACGCTCAGATATGTCAATTTACTGAAGCCAAGGTACTTCATTTGTTTTACATGCTTACTTGCCACTTATTTTGACGTCATTTTGTTAATCGTATTTGAGTAAACTGTTGCAACTAAATTATGGAAAATAGACCGTATACAAATGAAGACATCATAAATTTATTATTATACAAGGTGAATGAAAGAAAGTAATAGAAAGAACATGCCGAACGTTTAACGAAAAATATTAACATTTAAATCCAATGACTAGCAAGAAGTTTAAAAGAATATCTAAGGATTTTCTGAGCCATGGAAAAGTTTTAAGCAAGCGATTAGTTCACAGAGCAAAGGTAGTAGACAACGTTACACTGGAAGAAATGGTATTGGCATATTTTAATGTATTTCCACAGGCATCTATTAGAAGTGCGTCTAATGACCTGGGATATATCTATTTTACAATACAAAAAAAACTGAAAAATCACAAAATGCACGATTATGCCATTATGCCAGTACAAGAGATTAAGTAGATGATCATATGGCAAGAATGGAATTTTGTGAACTGATGTTGATGCATATGCAACAGAATCCTACGTTTTTGGCTAATATTATTTGGACTGACGAGGCAAAATTTGACAGAGAAGGGGTTGTGAATAGGCGTAATATGCACTAATGGGCTCAAAACAATCCTCATTTAACCAGAACGCATTTTTTTTACTCTATGGCAATCCCAAAAAACTTAAGCAAGAACTTGTCCAGCAGATTGTGGAACACGAAATTTTTTAGTCCTTAGGGAATCAGAGTGTTTCCATTCCATCGATCGTTGCTCTGTTTCTGGGTCTTTGAAATGTACCCTAATTTCATTTATAGTAACAATGCAGCTTGAGAAAGTTCATTTCAAACCTAAGACAGATCGAACGCGCGGTTTCACCTTTGGAGGGTTCTGGTCAACATTCAGACAGTTGGAGATCCACTTTTTTCTGAAGTCCAAATCGACGTGAATTATATGAGGGACGCGTTCATATGAAATATTCAGTGCCTCAGATATTCATTTTAGCCCAATTCTACGGTCTGAAAAAAAAATCATGTCATGAACTGCATCAATATCTTCGGAGATGGTCACAGAAACTGGGCTTCTTTTAAAGCCCCTTTGAAGCTTGCAATCCAATTTCTCGCGGTCGCATACGAAGGATGTTGACTGCCAAGAGTATTAAGTTAATTAAGTTAATCTGCTTGCCTTTAAACACAGATATTTAATGATGGCTCGATACTCCAATTTTTCTATTTTCACAGTTTCGGTCTGTATTCCTTTTTTTTCAAATTTTATTCCGCAACTTTGATTGTATTTTTTGAAGTGTACCTTTAAACTGACACTCCTAATATGTTATTTTTCGTAGCTATGGTATCGCAATAGTTTCTTTATCTCTGGAACCGGTCTAGGGTTAGGTGTCAATACATCCTTGTAGACATTTGTGACGATTTTTTAAATTGTTTTATTTCATAATCAACTGTTTATTGCAAATAGTTTTGCATAAAGATTTAGGTTAAATATATTGAATTTTTCGGATTCGTACGTACATGCATTTCAATTTAAAACAAAATTGATATTCTTAAAATAAAAATACATTATTAATTATAGGACTTAATACAAATTTTAAATTGAAGCCATAAAATAACACTATAAGAAATATTATAAATTTTTTCACAGAAACTAATTGTAAATTGATGTAGACCACTGGATGTTTTGATTTTGACGTAATCCTTTTAATGTTTGCTAAACAGAAATAAAGGGCGCTTGAACTAGTGTCGCGTGAAATCACTTGGCGGCGAAACACTTTATAGAGCTTTTGACTCGACGTCATATCGTAGTTCCCGTGCTTTTATGATTTTACTCGAAGATGCACAGAAAAAGGAAAATGAGTTCTGGCAGACAGTAGTGAAAACCGATGATTATAGCCCATGTTTCGACAAAGGAAACAGAAGTAACGTTGAACGTATTAGTAAAGCGAAATCTATAATGACATCAAATTGCGAGAATACTAAGAGACGAGGACTAAGTCCACGCATATTTGAGCAAGTTCTTTCTTACTTATACGACGATTTGTCAAGATGCTGACGTAGTATGACAGTTCGGGAGAAACTCTACTTAACAATACAGAAAGTCTAGTACTATTCTTTAAGTAGTTTTTCATATATTCTAATTTTACTTCTGCTTGGTGATACTAAATATAATAATAATAATAATAATAATAATAATAACAGTCTTTTAGTTTTGTGGTAACATAAATTACAAATTCCCATAATAATACAACAACTGAAAATGAGACGAAGTTCAGATTGCTACAGTTTGCAGTATCTGTTCTTCCACTTAACCCCACACTTAACCTAACTTATCCTAACAAAGAGAGAGACAAATAACATGAAAATTGGACAAACAATAAGGAAAACAAGCTTAGCAAAGCAGTTGCACATCAGATCACCGACAACCAGTAACACCACCATCCAACCCAACCAAATAATTCGATTCATTGCCCCAGGAATAGAAACTTGGAGTATTTTCTTTTAAATTCCACAGCCGACACACTTGCTTTTATCTCTTGTGGTATAGAGTTATATATATTTGTAATTTGATAGGTATAGCTTTTCTTAAATAGTTCCAGTCGATGCACAGGTGGAGTCAACGTACCCTTAAAAGGAATATTGACGTTATGAACATTCGTCCGGAACTCAATTTTATTATACAAATAGGGTGGTTTTCCCGTTTTAACAATAGTGTAATACATAGTAGCCGCATGAAGCAACCTTCTGTTTTTCATGTTTAGCCACTTTAGATCACGTAATTTATGAGAGGTGTGTTCTCGTCGCCGGATGCCGAATATTAAACGAAGACACACGTTCTGGATTTTTTAAATTTTAAATATGTTGATAGATGAAATGCAAGCATTATATAAGGAATCACAGAACTTAAGATGGGATAAAACGAGCGTTTCACATAATAATTGTTTAATTTTTCTATTTAAGAACATTCGATTGCTGTATATAATTTTCAAGGCAGCATAAGACTAATAATATAATAATAAATATATACTAATAATATAATATAATGTTAAAGTATAAAGAAGATAGAAGGACGAAGTCAATTTGAGAAATCTGATGTATCACCCTTATCTGAAACAGCTGAAAAAAGAGAATTTTTTGTATTAGTAATATGGTTAAACAATAGTGTGTGCAATAATCCCATTCACTCACGAGATAGTTCTGTACGGCTTTGATACAACATCCTTTCATGGTGATATAGTTTCTGATATTGAAATAGATTCACATTTTCTCATATGCCCAGTGTTTTCATTGATTTCAGGTTGTTGTGGAACACAGTTTTGAAAATTTTCCATAAACCTACAGACTGCTTATTACTAACACTTCTTGTTTCGTCTTAGGTCTTTGGAATGTTGGTTAGTCTTGTAACGTAATCTCGATTAATGTTCAGGAAAACTCAAGCGAAATGCTTATCGAACTAGACAACCTAACATCACAATATATTTACTACATTTTATGATTATTATGTACATACTTTTTTCTGTAATATTAACATAAAACTCTTCTCATAATAACGGGTCGATAGCTGCAGTAGTTAGGTAACTGGCTATCGGTGTGGCGGAACGATAAGACCCGGGTTTCAATTCTTCGGAAAGGCGGTATGATCATCATAATGGCTAGATAGCCATTTAAACACAATTATATACACACAAAAAGTACACCGCAAGAGTTGCATGATAGCTACACAAGCGATACAGCTTACGGCGTTACTGCAACTAAGCACTCACCACACATAAAAAAGTTCACTAATGTTCTTGATTCCATTGAAGTATTCATGAAATTCACATCTTTCGCGTGCTGATAATGAGGATATCTGATTCGGTTGGCAACTTGCCCTACTTTGTCTTACGATGGTACCAGTCTTTGATGTTCCTCCACTTTGACTTACATTCGTCCTCTAACAAAATGATCAAACCGCTATTTGTGTCATGTAGGCAAAGAAGTTGTGTTTGTAAATATTAATTTAATTATTCTTTTCGATATTTGACTGTCGGAGAATCATACAGATCCTTAGCCTTTCAGTTCCGGACTTTTCATCGGCAAGACAGCACCTTACACGAAGATGCGACGTACACGCGTATAATACGAAGCAATGCCGGGAATTCCAACTGGACTGCCTGCGGCTAAACTCGTCACGGCATGTTAATGCGGGGCGGCAGTTATATAACGCCATACCGGAGGAATGGAAACAACTCCCAAATAAACAATTTAACCAAAAGTAAAGAAATTTCTATTGGAAAATACATTTTATAGTACAGATAAATTCCTTGCTGCAATATAATATTTATACCATTTGTATGTATGTATTGTATAGTTTTTAGTGTTGACGCGAACTGTAATATTTTGAGTTCTAATAAATTATCTATCTATCTATCTATCTGTGTCACGAGTAGTTAAAGAAGTTATGAGTAAGATCCGCAATAATATTCTCATACTATCTTCCACAACCACCGATGGATGCATGGCTAGAAAATGAATAAAAAACGAAAATGTATAATTCTCGACGGAATTTTCCAAACGCAATAGATGCTGTATATAGAAAACACGTGCCCCTAAAGTATACAAAAAGGCGGGTTAATGATTTTCAATTACAAAAACTTTTTATTTGTTGTACGTTTGGCGGTTGTTGATCCCAAGTACAAGATTATTGTAATAGGTGTAGAGGTACGGTAAAAACAGTGACTCAGATATTTTCAAAAAATCTGCATTAGAAATAATCAATAATACTTTCAACATTCCACCTTTCATTCTATTTTATCATATTATCTTGGGAAAGGAGACTTTTTGCATTTGACCTGTATATGCGGAAAAAAGAAAATGCGAAAAGTGATAAAAAAATGCGGGTCGTAGATAAAATTTGTCGTGTAAAAAGAACAAATGAACACGAATTTTTAATCTTATTTCAACGATTTTAAATTTTCTTTCAGCCAATTACCGTATATCATAAGATTGCAAATTGTACACTATTCAAAAGAAGCTGAAAAAGTTTGTTAATAATTTTTTAAGTTATTTAGAAGAAAGAAAGTTCTGTTATTTTGCAACTTTACAGAGTTCTTTGCGCATAATCTTGTTTTTATTAGTTTTTTCAATGCTTAAACTGTATTTTAAACAGTTTTGTAGAGAGTAAAAGTTTTTATATTATTTTGTATACGGGTTGATTTCAGAGGATAAATAACGGCGGCAAGGGGCAAGGGGTACGAAAATTCGCTAAGAAGTGGGTACGCGTACAAGTCCCTCTATCACAGTCTAGTCTCGTCTAGTGTACAGCGCTGTGATAGACTCATTCGCGTCCCCACTTCTTAGCGAATTTTCGTACCTCTTCCACGCCGTTATTTATCCTATTTCTGAAATCAACCGTTATAGTTTCAGAAATATTACTACAGTGGACGCTCCATTAACCGGCACGTTCGGGACCACGGCCGTTCCGGTTAACCGATTTTGCCGGTTAATAGAATATACAAAAACAAACAAAGCACCTACAGTAGGAATAGCGTATACTGCAACGTAGCAGACGATACCCTACGAAAGGAATTTTAGGTTAGGAAAAAAAACAAAGAACAAAATACAGTACAGTAGTGTAAAATTTAAACACCGAGGATTCCTTTAATTGAATACTATATATAGTTCAGCACTATATAAAGGTATAAATACAGTAGATATAAGCCAGGGTATGCCAGCGCCCGAGGCGGCCCGAACGTAACCGGAAAAAGCCGATCGTGAGTCGCTCTACTAACCGGATGCCGGTTTTAAATTGCAAACTGTAAGGTGTAAAAGTGTTTTAAATACTCGTTATAATTTTGCAAATATGCAAAATTTCACTAATTTTGAAATGGCTGACATGCATTTTATCTACGGCCTTGCGAATGGAAATGCAAGAGAAGCCAGGCGTCTGTACATAGAGCGCTATCTCAATAGAATGGTACCCGATCATCGAATATTTTCAAATATTCATAGGCGTCTTGGAGAAACTGGAACTTTTAAAAAGAATACTAATGATGCAGGTAAACCACGTATTGTAAAAACACCACAGATCGAAGAGGCTGTTCTGAATGAAATAGACAGACATCCTCGCACCAGCACCAGAAAAATCAGTGAACATTTAAATATTAGTCATCAAGTTGTTTGGCGTATTCTACGTGTTTCCCTGCTATACCATTACCACATTCAGAGAGGATTGATTTCTGCCAATGGTACCTTAATAAGCTAGCAGCAGACCGCATTTTTAATTGTAAAATCCTTTTTACCGATGAAGCGAATTTTTCAAGGACTTCAATTATGAATTTCCACAACAACCACACGTGGGCAGATGAAAATCCACATGAAATTGTACAAACGCATTTTCAAGAACAGTTCTCATTAAATGTACGGGGTCTGTTTTTGCAGAATAAATTGCCTTTATTACTTGAAGACTTGGTCCCCTTTTACTTAGAAATCAAATATGGTATATGTACGATGGCGCCCCATCACAGTTTCTATTTTGGCTCGGGAGTATTTATTTGAGAGATCAAAAAGTTTCTAAACAAGACAGAAAATTTATTGCGTATTTTAGAATCAAGCAGTGGCGGATCGCAAAAGAGTTCAGGGTAAGAAAAGAGGGCATGAGCCCGAAAAATTATTACCCTGCAGATTTACATCATCATTTGGCATGGCTAATGATGCAAGCCCCCTGCAGATTGGTAACGAAGCGTTTGCAGACCTATGTTTATATGAAATTTTAGACACAAAATAAACCAAATAATTACCCCTTTCCTTATGTACATGATATTTAGGAACACCCTGATATTTTGTTAACAAAATCAATTAAAATTAATATTCTTTACTCACCTTAGTACGGAAATATTTTTTAGCCTTGTGCAATATTTTTCACTAACATTAAAGTTTGTATTTAGTAATATAGTACGTTCATAAAGTAGCGGATAAATTCAATAACATTTGAATTATGGAATTTACCCGTTACTTTACGAATGCATTGTACAAATCTATCCTTAGCACTGGCATGCTGTAACAAATGTATTCCATCTATAATTTTCAGGCATAAATAACTATCCATTTGATAGAATAATTCCATAAAATTCTTTACCTCTACAATACAACATAGTAATTAATACAAACATACCTGCGCGACTAATAATTTTTCGTACTACCAACAACATAAGTCATACAGAAGGTATGGAACTAAAAATTTTTGCATACTTATATCTGCCAGTTTTTTCTAATAGCAGAATATATACCGCTGTAGACGTAAAGTAGCATTGCTTTCGTATGCGCATTTTCCGCGTTCAACATGTAATGCATCAACTAAACTTTTAAGTTTATTACAACAATATTTTTAATAAACTTCGAAAAAGGTTCCGACACTGAAAATATATCATATCTACCTACATAGTTAAATATTTTGTTTAGTGCAAAATTTCCATAAAGTTTAGTCTAAAGTTTAGCAAGTTTAATGAATGTTTAAACAGCTAAACATAATTAAATCTCTCAATTTATAAGTTGAGTAAACAATAGGTACCCGTCTATTTGTACCTTAGTTCTCCTCCCCTAAGTTTATATTTCAATCTGATTGCATTATTTCGAATAATAACTTTACATCGGAAAAACACTATGGATAAACGCCATAAATTCTAGATTAGAGAGCAATTACAAAAGGATTAAAAGAAAGATGAAAACGAGACAAAAATCACATGAACGCTCGTATACTTTTATTCACTTATTTGAAAGTACCTACCGGTTGGCCAAATAAAAATGGCGCTCGGCCATATCTCAGGAACGGTTTATAATAGGTATAGCTTCGGGGAAAAAATATTTGGAAATTATTTTGGGAAGTGTAGGATGAGCGCTAGATGGCATAACTGCACAGCAAAAATTTAAGTTCTTATTTTATACATATGTCAATCACAAACATCAAAATCGAAATCTTCTAAAAATTGGATGTATTTTTTGTATTAAATGGAAACATACATTTTTGACTGCAGCTTAAAAATGTAGGCTAAGGTACCAACAAATCAGCGAAAACCGGGTAGGTATCGCTATCTTTTTCCTTTCCGAAGATATCTTGAGAAATGTGTGAATGGTAAGAATTTCATCTATAAATTTAAATTATTCTGCTTCCCATGAACGAAATTTAGCAAATTTGGTCTTATTAGAAAGGATTTTTCTTGGCCTATGTTTGGTAATTCGAACTGTTTAATATTATTTTGTCCTTCACCGCTAGAGGGCTTTAAGTAAATTTAAATACGTAAATTTTGCATTGCAATTTAACATTGCACAAATTTAAATAAATGTTGCTTCGCTTTACTACATATCCAAAACTCAACAGCTCGCGTTTTATATTCGATATCAATATACTCCATCCTTCCTGGCAAACACTGGGTCTTCATGTTCATAATCTTCATGGTACTCGCTTTTTGGTTCAACGAATTGCGTCTCATCTGGACCAGCAAAGTCTTCATATTCTAGTGCTATATCTGTTTCAAATGCAAACGCAGACTACTCTTAAACTCTTACAATGAGATCTCTTGAATCTTGATGTAAATTTTGTTCTGTATGTGTCTAACGGCGACCCACAAAATTTCATTTAAATCAGTACCTATACTTGTGTTTACTTGTCAGTAGATATATATATTAAAACTTGTGTTATGTGTGTTATGATTTACTAAGAGATAAAGATCGCCTATCATTATCAGTGTGTCATGTTTTGGAATTGCCTCACAGGTCTTTTCTAGAGTTACGTAAAATTCGTCTTTATCGCGCTCTGGGGCTACCTCTGTGGGAGCATATACATTTACAAATGCTACGTTCGCACTTTGATTCCTTATTCTTAGATACGTCGTCCATTGACTTTTCTATATTCTATTAATCTTTCTCTCATTTTCTTGCTGACCACAAACCCAGTTCTATTAAATTCTTGTTTGGCATCTCCTCCGTAAAACAGTGTATATCTTTCCTTATCTATTCTTCCCTCCATCTCGTTTCCTGTATCGCCAGTATATCGATATTGTATTTTGTCATCTCCTTGGCAATTTCCTCCATTTTTTCCACAGTCAACATCGTTTTAACATTCCAACTCCCAATTCTTATCAATGTCTTAGTTTGGACTTTCTTGTTTTTATTTTTATCCTTTCCCATTTCCCATTGCCTAGCCTAATTGCCATCCTTAATAAGTCCGATTCCTATTGCCTATCAGTTTTTTTTTTCGTTCGATTTTCCTGGTTTTTTTGCTGAGCTGGCTATCATTGCTCTGCGGAGACCATTCACTAGTTGCACGCTTCTTACCCTCTTGATTTTCATGTTCTATCCTCCTCATGTCTTCTATTCCATAGGAAACGCCATCTACTATATTTTATTGTGTCTCAGGGCTGCTGAATGACCTTTATCTCTTGCTTCTCTCAATCTTGGGATTAATTCTTTCCTATCTTGAATAACCTTCCCCGAAAAATTGTCGTTTATCCATATGTTAGAACCTTTTAACTTTTTTGTTTGGTTGTATATTTTCATTTTCTGTTCCCATCCATTAAATTTGCCTAGAACCGCCCTTTTCTTAGCCGGATTATATGGACTTAATCTTATAATTTCAGTTATATCCTTTTCTATCCTAACATCAGCTCCAATTCTTGTAAATAACTCTTTGACTTTGTCTTTCACATTATCATTCTCTCCGTCTTCAATTCCTTGAATGACTATGTTATTCTTCCGTATCTGTCTCTCTATTATTTCCAATCTCTTCTCTTGTGCTTCGATTTTAGTTGTAAGTTTTCCGTTGCTAGTTGATCTGTTATTTACGTGTTCTTAGACAATTTCTCTTCCACATTTGTTAGTTTTAACAAGATCTCTTGAAATATCCGTTTTATTTCTTTCATACCTTTGCTTTCTGTACCCATGGCTACGTTTAATACTATTTTCTATTCACTTTGTTTTAGCTTGTAATTTTATATAATTTTTAAAAACTACTTTAATGCGGACTTGTTTTCTTTATATCTACAGGTATTCTTTTTTGCTACGGCACTGCCAAAAAGGAAACCCGACTCGGTCAACCCGTCGAAGTTGGATTTCTTATCAGCGTGTTCTGATTTAGATTTAAAAGTCTATTTATATATTTAATATTTAATCCTACCTTATTTCTGATTACTCCAATATATACGATTTTCTTTCTATTACACTTTGTATCAGAATTTCCCAGAATTGTTTTTCACTATTTCACTCATATATTAGGTTGGTCTTGAGAGCGTTTAATATACACGTCTACTCCCTTTATTACCAGGACCGGACTCCGTGCCGTAACAATTTTTATATCAAAAGACGAAGACACGTCCATGTAACTAAAAGTGGCAAAAATAAACAGAATTTCCAATTTACTCTAAATGCGGACGCAAATAGACTCTATTTGGTACAAGAATATTTACGGTGCTAAGAACCTAAATCTATTTTCGAAAAAAAGTACATAACCACCAATTTCATACTCCATTATTTATTTACAATTAAAATTACATTAAATATATCCTAAATTAAAAAAAAGACATAAAAATAAAATATACAATATTTATGAAAAAGTGTAAAGACATATTCAAAATACGCGTAGCCACATACATCAAAACTGAAGACCAAGAATCCTTTTTTAATGCGTAGAAATGTGATGCTAATTATCAACTTTATAACGTATATGGCAAATATGTGTTTACGCCACTTGCACTACCAATAAAAAATGCGCTTCATAATAAATTATACAAATTATGCAAAAATTATTTTTCAGTATCGTTCAATATTTTCTGTAATTTTCCTATAATTTCAAAATATATTAAAATCACATGACATAATAGAAATACAAAATACATGATTTGTTCTAACATCGTGGACAAATCTTATTTAAAATATATTACTTCTTTTATCGAATACATATTATAGATTATGAAATACAAAAATGAACATAATCAAATATAAAACAAGCATCAATATACAACACATACGTACATTTAAAAAAGTTACATTAGATGTCACCTTTACCACGCTTATATATTAAATACTGCAATATAGTTAACGAACAAAAAAAATTAGTACCTATTACCAGATAACTGAAAATATGTATAGTAGTTAACAGGAAAGCTGCTTCCGAAAGTAGACTGTCATGACACGATTTTTTCCAAAATATAGTTCATTTGCTTTTTATATATTTTACCACTCGTCCCATTTCCATTTACAAACTCTTAATAATGGTGGTAAATCGCAGCAACTAAGCATTTTAACGAACCCCAAATGATTTTGCAACATATGTATATGTATACTGATCAATATATTTGTTACATATACGAGTACATATTTACTATGATCAATGTATACCTAAGCATATACAAAAAACTAATAAATTGAGTACAAGTATATAGACAATGGACAATTTCAACATAAGTCAAAATTATGTTTTGTTTTGGTTTCTTTGTTGTGGTTATATATGAGATTATTATTCCCATTTTATTCCGATTCTATTTAGGAACATTCCTACTTGGCTATCTCAGACCGCTAAAATTTACGCGATTAATAGACAATACTTTTGACTTGTTAAATTCAAGAAGTTCATTTGGTAACGTTTATATATAAATCACCATTACGAAAAGAAAAGGACTTTTTATGGCAAGCTATATTTCCAGATGTGCGTTATTTTTGTGAGATACACATACACAAACAAAAAAAAATACAGTGTATTTAGTACGATTACGTAAAGGCTGGAAAATTAAAATATTTTCTTACTTAGTATAGGTACCAGGTCATTGGAGGTGTGAGGGCAACGAAACTGCCGATAGCCTTGCAAAGAAACGCGCGGAGTTCCGATTTATTGGATCAGAGCCATTTTGTGGTCTCATGAAAAGCCATATAAGAGTTCATCTTCAACAGTGGGACAGAAACAGAAAATCTCGTACTAGACTAACACCCCAAAACTAAGACAATCAAAACAGTTTATTACTTTCTCCGCAATCAGGGCTACATCTCTGCTGGAGCTCAACAGAAGAGACTTCACCGCCATCACGGCTTTACTCACTGGCCACGGCCCTCTCAGGTACCACCTGAAGAAGATGGGCAAGGTGGACTGTGACATTATGTGCAACTGCGAGGCGGTAGTCCGGCAGAGACTCCAGTACCTCCAACAAACGCACGTAGAACCGGCTAGTATTAGAACTATAGCCCCCAAAAAACATCCTATACTTCTTCAGAAGTCTGGAGATTGATTGGGATTAAAAGAATAAGGACACTCACAATAGATCTTACAGATCGCAGTGAAGAGAGGCAGCATTGTCTACACAACCCACATCTAATCTACTTATCATCATTTGGGTGGATCATTTGGAGTGTAGTTTTAGTAGCGTAAAGTAAATTGTATATCACATTATATGTTATTAAAAACTAATTATTATTTCAGATCACGATAAAGATATAATAATAATCCATCAGCCCTGTAATTTTACTATACATATAGAAGACTTCTCTTACATCATGACATTTAAAATTTGAAAGATTTGCTTGTTGTACTGTATTGTACAAATGCGGCAAATATTTTATATAATACATCAATGAAACTCCTCCACTTACAAATGATGATAAGCCCATTATAAAAAATACAATTCAAATGTACCTATAGATAAAAATCAAGTAACTGAGCACGATTATGCAGTGCCAATAAGTGCGTCGTTATTACAGAAAATGTGGTAGCTTATATGACAGTGTCATATCTTTAAAATGTTTTGAAGCATGTTTAAGACAGTAGCTTTAAAGATATCAAGTAAGTCGCCGAACAAGTCAATGCTTCTTTTGACAACAAAAAAACCAGAAATTTGATTATACCTACTATCAAAAGAATTAATGGATCTATGTTCGCAGTATTTGTTACAATAGAAAAATATTAGCTGTAACTAATAACAAAATGCAGCAGATTGTTTTGACTTCGTACAGTGAACAAAATTATCTTAAATCTAACCATGAAATATGATTATTTCAGGACAATCACTTGTGGAGACTAATAAAAGCTGCTCTGCTATGCTAAAATCACAATTATGTATTAAAGCAAGTGTAGTTAGAAAAATTTTATATTTAATAATCAATAAATTTGTAGTATTCGGAAATAAATTCTATGTTAGTATATGGTATCTATTATTTATATCTCCGTTATTCAGTTACTCCATAACCTTGTTATTCCTAAAATACATTATTAATCTGCAGGTCAATATACTATTTTCAAACAATGACAGATAAATAAGCGCGTTTATATATCAAAATGTATGAAATTGCGAACTACGATACGAAGATTATTAACAAATATTTTTTGTCTGATAAAAAACTTTCGCCTATTTACTATTCCTATTATACAGTGCGGTTCTAAAGTATTCTCTCCCTCTCCTCCCTTTCCCTCCCCCCTCATGATTCATACATCGACAATTGTTACGTAGTAAAAATAAAACGAAGGCAAGGTACTAAATATTGTGAAACACTTATCTACATACATTAGATTCTTTATGCCAAAGCGGATGAGCTACACGAAACAACTGCAATATCATCAACATTGATCAAACTACGAGCATTACACAAAATTTGTCATATTTTATTTTTTATCAAAAGTTGACCAAAAATATTGTACTGCGCCTGCGTACACAGCTTGGCCAACTTCACATTTCTAAGAAATTTGAAAAATTTTATGTTAGATCTGTATATCTACTTTGACATATTGTTGGTATCATTTAGAATTGAAATTAGAATCAAGTCTATCTGTTACGTCATTACCATCTATTACAAATATTTTCAAACAAAGTTTATCCAACATTTTGATAAACAAAATATGATAATGTAAAACAGACTTCATATACAGCGAACGACCGTTCGACATATTGGCATAATTGCAAGAATCTCTGAAATTGCTGTATTTGCACAAGTTTGTCTTAATTTAATGACACATTTATCTTTTGTTAGTTTTCATCACTTACAGCTCCTACTATACATTGAATTGGATTTTTTTACTTAAAATATTTACAATAGTAAAACGCTGTCTTAACGAAGTAAGTTCCCGAATGTGTAATAATTGGTTGTGGTAATACAAAGATATCAGCACATTATGTCTGAAACACTGGCTGTATACTTGCTATTAATTTATCTACTGGATAATCATCATCAATATCATATTATATTATCATTATATATTATCATATTTCATGTAATTTCTGCTGATAATACAGGAATTTTACACACAAGATGCAATAAATTCCCACACGCGTTTGTAAAAGTATGATCTGCACAATACGCTTTGTTGGCACCGTGAGTAAATAATTATTTCGCCATTTTCATATAATCTTTTACTAGCTAGTAACAATGACGAATTAACAATATTATTGTATTTAATATCTGTCGTGTTTTCCGACCTTAACCACACGTTTTTATTGACTCTCATTGCACAAACTGACTCTCTTTGCAACTTTGTCCAGCTTTGATAACTTCCAGTGGTAAATATATATTATTCCCAAAGTAGTACAGAAACGGAAATTTCTCGTAACACCTGAAAGAATGAACCCAACAAGAAATCGATGGCAAGCTTTTTACCTTTTACTACCTCATTTTCTTCATGACTTCAAATGATAGATAAAAATATGAAAAGCGTAGAACGAAGGCAAATCGCCGATTTTCGCAGATTCAGCAGAAAATAATATACAGAGTGGTGCAACCAAGATGGGCTGGACGATTATACCACCCAATCTTGGTGAGAAATTTCCAATTTGATTAAGGGCTACATGGACTACGCTTTAAACATATTTTCTTCATATGTCAAAACGTTAACTTTTATATTTGTAATTCATTCCTGATTTGTTATTAATTTTGCAATAGAAATAACTTCAAGTATAGAAGAAGTTTTACAGCGTCTTTATTAAAATACTCTCACTGGAAGAGTTTAACTATTAGCAGAAAATTGCATTGACGAAAAATTAGTTCATAAAAACGCAGTTTCGACAATATTGCAGCACGTACTTCACAAAAATCGGTAAATTATAATTTACCGATCGGGTCTAAATGCGTCTCCGTTTACACGGCGCATTATTTAAACATCTATTGCAGTAACACTTAACAATTTTGGATTACCCATATTTTTCTTTGTCATTAAATCGGTATAAAACTCTTATATTCTTTGCGTACTGAATACTTTTTTATGGTTTGTTTATTACTAATTACATGCGTCATTGTATGATAACTTTAAATCTTTAAATTTAACAAATCTCAAAATATTGCATTTGCCGTGAATTTGCTTAAAAACCAAAGGGTAATGTGTATAATATTTTTAGAAAGCTTATGAAGTTCTCTTTAAAATACGAAAATAATATATGTATATGGTGTTCCATTTGAAAAAACGTAGTCTGAAATGGATTTACCAAACTCGATCATCCTATATAATGGCGAATAATTTCAAGTTAAGTGTAGGCCATTATTTTACTCAATAATTTAGCACTTTTAGTGGTGCACTTAGTTTTTTATAGTATCCACTTCCGGAACTTATAAAAAACGGACGACATTGAAGCGTTTTTCCAAATTTAATCACTTTTCTCTCCTTAGCTATGAATTTTGGACCCAAGTAAAGTTACATCAGATTGTTTGTAGTAATTAGCAGAATCGATTGTAATAATTTAATACCGAATGTCTCATTTAAATAAACATAAGTATGGTTCGTCACCAACTGGTTCGATCACCGTGTATAAAGAAAATATTTTTAAAACGTGGCTCATGTAGCTCTGAATCAAATTGCAAAAAGATTTGTCGAAATTCCTCACCGTTTATAATCGTTCACCCCATCTTGGTTGCACCACGCTGTATTAACACACTCCTTTCAACCTAGTTGTTAAAAACAAATATAACTCTTGCTTGTTTGAGTGTATACCCTTTTATGCATATTTTGTAAATTTGTTATTTGCAATGGATATAGCAATAAGAATAATCAGCTGTAGTATTTTTAATCACAATAGAGGATAAACCTTTTGTGCCTTAATTTCTGAATAAAACGAATATAGGAGTGACTATTGACATGTTTCACTTAACGTTTCGAGATTAGCGGCACATCGGCACCACTTGTAAACGTAAATGATGCAAGCAATGTAAGAATGGGCAGGGAGTTTAATTTAAGTTTAGAATTACATTATTTCTGCCTACTTTCAGAGCTTACATAATAAAAATCATCAAAACGGTAACATCTGATTTTGATAACCTCACTGTATTAAAGGAAGAAAGCTTTTTTGAAAATTAAAAAGACATCGAATAACACAACCTCTACATCTCTTACACAAGATACGGTTTTATAAGGAATGCTCTCATTAATTACACACCATTTTCACACCTTAATTATTCCTATTCTGAATTCATAATAGAATCTATGACAATTTCAAGAAGATCCATTTTTATCGTACTCAGTTACCCTAATATCCCAGTATTATGTTAAAGCGCAAAATGTGTCTAACAGTACTATTGAAATAATAAAATGCATCGTTAATCAATACTTTCATACTAACAAGGAAACATCCGGTTTTAGAAACCTACTACTAAACCTGGCAGGTATCCGAAGGTAATGTAACCTATTTTCAGTTACTGCCCAAAAAGGCTTTAAGAGGGTAAAACTACAACCGAAAAATAACATTATTTTCAATTTTGTGAAAATTGTAAAATAATTATAACTATTGACGATAAAAAATAACGGACCGTGAGAATGTTAGATTTTCAATGTTAAAATAACAAAATAATAATACCGATGTTGTATTGTTCATTCATCATACGAAGAATAGTGACGGCATTGTTTACTTTGTGTAGCCGAGATGTCGGGTATATATATTTTCTTTGTTTGTTATAATATAAGAGTCTAGTTTTAGTTCTCAGTTCTAAGACGGAGTTCGTTGTATGAACAACTGCCTTTTCTTAGTGTTAAAAAATAAGAAAATAAAAGTTAGTTTATTCACTTGCTAGTAGTGACTTTTATTTAAATAATCCCAAGAGGTTATGGGCCCAGGGCAACGCGATATATATAAATATAAATCATGGACAATAAAGTATCCAAACGAAATATTCAGCCGTTTAATGGTGAAAAGTACAGCGTGTGGAAGTTTCGAGTTCGTGCCCTACTCGCTGAACTAGAAGTGCTAAGTGTAATAGATGAGGCAGAACCTACTACCCTTACACCTGCTTGGTCTAAAAAGGATCTCATTGCTAAAAGTGCCATTGTGGAATACCTTAGTGATCAGTTTCTTGGTTTTGCCGGAGAAAATGATAAAGCTCGAGATATTTTAACGAAGTTAGATGCTATCTACAACCGACGAAGTTTAGCTAGCCAATTGGCATTAAGAAAACAGTTGTTAAACCTAAAATTTGAAGGTGACCTAACTTTAGTTCAGCATTTTACCCGTTTTGATGGCATAATTTCTGACCTAATAGTTGCTGGAGCTGTTCTAGATGAAATGGACAAAGTAGCACATTTATTGTTGACGCTACCAAAGTCTTTTGAAGGTGTTATTACTGCTCTTGAAACATTAGCAGAAAATCAACTGACCCTGGCCTTTGTTAAAACCAGATTATTGGACCATGAAGTTAAATTACAATCATATCAAAATGTAAATCACCAAAAGGCCCTTAAAACAAGTTCAGTTTTTCTTACTCCAGGACCAAGTGGAGTGAGTAACAAATTGAAGAAAAACAACAAATGGAAGAACTATAAAGATAGGAAGAAAAATATTGAAGAAAAGAACAAAAAGGCAAACAACAAACAAAAATATAAAGTTACAAATGTTTTATGTGATCACTGTGGTCGCAATAACCATTTGAAAAATGACTGTTTTTATTATAAACGAATGTTGCAAAACCAAGGAAATTCTACTACACAAAATTTAAGAAGCAATCTTACAAACAGTGGGAGTTTTGCTTTTATGTTTGGAAATGTTCAAAATCCACAAACTTCTTCAAATAAAGCCCTAACTTTTCTATTGGACTCCGGAGCAACAGATCACATTGTAAATAGGGATGATGTATTTACATCTTACACCACTTTATCACCGCCAGTGACTGTAAGTGTTGCAAAAAGTGGTGTGTGTATAAGTGCAACTAAACGCGGTGTGATTCATGGACAAACCAATGAAGGTGTTTATGGAACATTGGAAAACGTCCTGTATGCGCCAGATGCCTCGGCAAACCTTCTGTCTGTTTGCCGTATACAACAAAGTGGCATGACTGTTGTTTTTAATTCAAAAGGTGTACAAGTCCTAAACAAAGAAAATCAAATCATCTTATCGGGTAAGCAAATAAATGGTTTAGTTGGTGTAACATTAAAAGTGGTAAAAAATGAAGTAAACTTAATAAATAAAGTTTTGACAGTAAGCTATCCAAATGATTATAATTTGTGGCATGAACGTCTTGGCCATATTAGTCCAATCAAGTTTAAGCAAATAATAAATGATAAAATGGTCGAGGACGTTCATCACTTGAGTAGCTTACATTTTAAAATTAATAATTTATGTGAAGGTTGTATTTTTGCTAAACAAACAAAACTTCCTTTTGCACATATAAAAAATAAAAACCATGTAAATAGGCCTTTATATATTATTCACACTGATGTGTGTGGGCCTATTTCACCACCAACGATGCTTAATCAAAATTATTATGTAACTTTTATTGATGAATATACCCATTACACGGTCACTTATTTACTAACACACAAATCACAAGTCTTATCTATGTTTAAAGATTTTGTGGCTAAAAGTGAAGCTCATTTTAATATAAAAATAGTAAACCTATATTGCGACAATGGCCGTGAGTATCTGTCCAATGACTTTAAGGATTTCTGCTCTCAAAAAGGAATAACGTTCCATTTAACAGTTCCCTACACACCACAACAAAATGGTGTGGCAGAACGTATGAATCGAACAATTACAGAAAAAGCTCGTGCGATGATATGTTCTGCTTGTCTTGACAAATCGTTCTGGGGAGAGGCAGTCTTAACTGCTACCTATTTAATAAATAGAATCCCAACAAAAGCGATAAAGACAAATAAAACACCATATGAAATGTGGCATGCTCATAAGCCACAATTAAAGTTTTTAAAGGTGTTCGGTTCAACTGTCTATGTTCATTTAAAAATCCGACCGGATAAGTTCGATAAAAAATCCATAAAATGCATTTTTGTCGGTTATGAACAAAATGGGTATAAACTGTGGAACGTTGAGGCGGCGAAATTCATCACAGCTCGTGATGTTATATTTGATGAAATAAATTTCAAAGCCTCAAGGCCGTGTTTTGAAAAAGAAGCCGATAAAATAAGTAAGGCTCCAATAATCAAAACCAAAACATCTGAAATATCAGGTGATGGCTATGACCTAAAAATTCCTAGAGGCACAAATCCTGATTCATCAGAAACCGAGAAAACCAATAACTCGGTACATAATGAATTACGCAGAAGTAATAGGCTTAAAAATCGTCTACCAGTGTCGTACGTCGAAGATGACGATGACCAATTCCTACCTTATGTATTATCTGTCCAAAATTTATTTAATTCATTGCCAAAATGTTATTCTGACATAAAATATAGAACAGATAAAAATCAGTGGGAAATGGCTATTAAAGACGAACTAGAGTCTATTAAAATAAATCAAACTTGGACGATCGTAAAGAAACCCTTAAATAAAAATATAATAAGCTGCAAGTGGGTATTTACACTTAAATGTGATAGAAATGGTAATCCGATGAAATATAAGGCGCGTCTGGTTGCAAGAGGTTTCAGTCAAAAGTACCCTGATGAGTACCAGGAAACGTTTGCACCAGTAGCGCGTATTTCCTCTTTTCGAATGCTTTTAGCATTAGCAAATCAACATAATCTTTTAGTTCATCAAATGGACGTGAAAACTGCTTTTTTTAAATGGTACGCTAAAAGAGGATATATATATGGAAATACCGGAAGGTCTAAACATCACATCAGATCAGGTATGTAAATTACACAAAGCATTATATGGTCTTAAGCAAGCAGCCAGGTGTTGGTATGAACGGTTTGATATCATTTTAAAAGAAAAAGGTTTTTGTAGTTCAAAGATAGACCCTTGTATATATTTCTTGAATAAAAATGATATAACAAAAAACATTTATTTACTATTATATGTGGATGACATAATCCTAGTTACTCAAAATCCTGATACAATGCAAAGTTTAAAAACTTATCTTTGTAATATTTTTGAGATGACTGACTTAAACAATATTGAATTTTTCTAGGCATTGAAATTATTCAAACAGAATCTTCGATTTCATTAAATCAAACCACATATTTGAAAAAGTTTTAGAAAAATTTAAAATGTCTGATTGCAAACCAATTAAAACTCCGTTACCAACAACCATAGACTATGTAGCATTATCGTCAGAAGAAAGTTATGATGCTCCCTGTAAAAATTTAATAGGCTGCTTGATGTATGCCATGCTTTGTACACGACCTGATCTATCCACTGCAGTAAATATTTTAAGCCGTTACCAGAGTAAAAATAATAAAACTCTGTGGCAATATTTAAAAGGGGTATTACGATATATTAAAGGTACTCTAGATTTAAAATTGACTTTTAATAGAAATGTCAATACTACTATAATATTAATTGGCTATGTCGATTCTGATTGGGGAAATAGTGATGCTGATCGAAAAAGTACCACAGGATATATATTTAAAGCATTCGAAAAGTGTACTATATCCTGGAATACCAGAAAACAAAATTGTGTCGCAACATCCACGACAGAAGCAGAATATATTGCACTGTTTGAGGGTGTTCGCGAAGGTTTATGGTTAAGGAATTTATTTATTAGTATAAATTATCCTATAAATGAATCCTTATTAATCTTTGAGGATAATATGGGTTGTATCAGCATTGCTAAAAATCCCACAAACTATAAAAGAGCTAAACACATAGAAATAAAATATCATTTTATAAGAGACCAAGTGCAAATGGGTAAAATTAAGCTTGAATATATTTCCACAGAAAAGCAACAAGCGGATATATTCACCAAATCCGTACCAGCTTCCCGACTGCAAGAGATGAGAAAAAACATTGGTTTAGTATAAATGTTTTTTTTACTTATTATAATTTTGAGTGGGAGTGTTAAAATAACAAAATAATAATACCGATGTTGTATTGTTCATTCATCATACGAAGAATAGTGACGGCATTGTTTACTTTGTGTAGCCGAGATGTCGGGTATATATATTTTCTTTGTTTGTTATAATATAAGAGTCTAGTTTTAGTTCTCAGTTCTAAGACGGAGTTCGTTGTATGAACAACTGCCTTTTCTTAGTGTTAAAAAATAAGAAAATAAAAGTTAGTTTATTCACTTGCTAGTAGTGACTTTTATTTAAATAATCCCAAGATTCAAAGGAGCTACGACATATTTTGGACTATACTATCCTTAGTAGCAGTCGAATTTCGAAGCAGGGAGAATAAAAGATTCTCTTCAGCCTGAATTGTATAACATCATTACAGAAAGATAAGTTCTGAAAGGAAACGTTATAGATAGGACCAATATCATTGCAGGAGTTAATAAAAATTTCAAAGTATAAACTGCCATCATCAACTTAGCGGCAAATCTCATCGTTCACGACGTAGATACAACCACACTAATGCATAAATTCAACTAGAACGTTTCAAGAGCTTGGCGAAACGAGTACTGCTACCAATGCGAAATGGACCACTATATCTTCAAAACTACACCAGGCAGTTTTACAGAGTTGATTAAATCGCATTTAGAAAATGATGACCTATATAGAAACCCAATTTCGCGCAGAAAACGGGTGAATCCTAAATGGTTTTGACTTTTAATTAACAAAATTTTCGTATGTATATACATACGTGAAGATTATTCATTTACGATAAAAACACATATTTTGCTATTTAAGTTAGAAAACAATTAAACTTCTATAATTGTGATGCAAGTTGACCACATTTATAAATATGAACATTAAATAAAAAAGCTACCGATGCGAGTTAGTATACAAACTACTGGTAACGTGTGAACCACAGGTGAAGCTAGTATATACATGGAAGTACTGTCCATCCTCTTAAAGGATTTTTTGACATTAATGGAAACACATTTCCACATTCCATGAACTTCACAATTGCCAAGTTTCATACATATCGACTTCTAACATTTAGGAATATTTCATTGCAAGTATACACTTTTTCAAATACCCTGTAATTAAATGATTAAACTTATCCTTAATAATTCAGGGCATTACATTATTTTGAAAAAATTGAAACAGAACAATAAGAATAAATACAAAGTACATACACTGTTTTTTAAATATTGTCAACATTAAATGAATTATCCTTATAACCCCTATAGACAGCACAATATAGATGTAATTATAATAAATTTTACAATAATCTAGATACATCAATTTACCGACAAAAGACGTTTCTATTCTTACTAAAAACATTAACACAATCACACAAGTTCATGTACAAGTGAACTTATATGTTGTATCTATAGACGGCAATATGATCAAATAATGTAGTGCTGGATACTGAAAAATAAGTTAATGCATGCTTTTCCTTAATTCTAGGTACACTTATTTTTAATACATAATCTAAATCCTATTTATAAGTCTCAGTACAGAGCACAATTACATTTAAACAAATTGGTCACATCTATAACTTACATCAACTCAATATGTTCAAATTACGAAAGTGGTTTAAGTGTAACCTGAATCATAGATAAATCGAGCATAAAGCGCTGATATTTCTTATAGAATGCATGAGCGGAAGCAACACTTTTGAATTGTATTGTTGCCTGACGCTCTTGTGTTGACATTTGCAGATTCTGAAAACAGATACATGCGTTTATGAAGTAAACTGTTACTTACAATACTGGCGGAATATAAACTACGCAATACAATCCAGAACAAAGTAATCACGTCTTGTTTTTAGTATATCAACTGAGCAGATACCAATCTAATAAACCAACTGCATATTATTTTTAATAGTTCGCTTTTTATTGTCTTTACTTTTATACAACACTGTCATATACATATATACATATTTAATCTTGCAAGTCTTATCTTTTACACCTAACACAATATAATACACTTAATTATAGATATTAATTTAATGAAAATTATGTACATTTAACATAAAAATATACCTGATGGTAATGATTTTATTGCAGATACACAAAAATGTGCAAATGAATATCAAAAGCAATTTTATTGTAGCGACATACAATTTGCACCTAAACAAAACTCATCAATTATAGGTAAATAAACAATCTGACGTGAGATAGATATAAAAGCTTGCATAGACAATAGAAATGCTGTCGTGAATGTACCCAACTAAAATTAAAAATTCAAATAAAATATGGAACCTGTTGTTATCATGCAACCATAAAAATGTTTAATAAGCTATTCCGAATTATCGCTGTTATTAACGTCCAGACAATTTTCCCATGTGATGTCCCACGTTTAATGTATTTTAATTCATAATTATTTCGTTGACGAATATTATTTTGCGATTTTAAAGTATTGAAAGTAACTTTCATGCAATCAAATGCATTTGCTTTGACAATTTAAGATTAAGAATAGCATAAGTAAAAAGTTTTTGTTATAGTGATATTTTCAGCAACAAATCTTTATATTTTTGGACGATAACTTCAAAAGAAATAACGGAATATAGTAACGTAACTACGAAGTTACATATAATGTTTTGGTTAGCTCCACTGATTTTTAAAACAAGGATAGAAAATTTACCATTTAAATAATTATTCTACCAACGTATATACTTATCAGAGAAACAAGATTTTTATAATAAATATGTTCTACAAAAGGTCTTTAATCTTTTTCTAAAAAATTAATTGAGTTAACAGCAGAAAAACTTAAAACTTACTTAATATTTTATGGTTTTGCTAAATTTATTACTGCAAAAAGAACATGCCAAAGTTTTAATACATAAATTGAAAAGGAAACAAAGCACTATTTGTTGCAGAACTAATTAAAAGTTGTACTTTATAGCACTTGGAAAGTAAGAATCCTATATTTTTAACAATAAAAAGATATCCCAACTTTTTGAATTTTACTCCATACTTTATGACTTCCCTTATGTACCCAGAAACGCGTTGAAAACTTAAGTTGCCACATAACTAGAGATGACAAATTGATACATAGCCGGATATATTTTGAGAGTTATCGAATTTGCGATCGGCAGCTAGCCGTGCGAATGAAAGGAACCTTGAATTGGGAATTAGTACACAGTCGTGTCACAATCGGTGATTTCGCTTAACCGTCTAATGTGGAATACAGTGCGTAAATAATTTCAATTAAATACAACATGACATGGGTAGGCCGCTGGCATGTGTGTCGAATTTGCCATCTCTACACATAACGTTTCATTGTTTAACATTTAAGATGAATTCGCGTGTATGTAGGTATATATCGCTCCGTCGTTCATTACTGTATTAGTTTATTTATACAAATTTCTAGGAAATAAACCAACAAAAGTAAACGACAAGTCAACGGATGTATGTGAGTACATCCAAACTATAGGCAGATTGCACATGATTTGCGCGTGGTTTTACAAAACTGTGCAGTATATCTAACTTCGTTATTCCATTTGGTTTTTATTATTGAGCAACCTCCTTTTAATGATATCATTTCTTTCTAATAATTACACCCGTTTTATAGTGTATTGTTAAAACATATCTGTCTATTCGTTTTATATTGTTCTTACATATATTCAAACCAAAAAAAAGCTCTCTCCATCGATTGTGCAATTTAAAGTCAAGAACAACTCGATTCAAAAATTTTGTAGCTACTGACAAGCGTGCTAAAGCAATACAATGTTCGCAATAACCAGTCAAATGGGTTGGACAGTATTTGACAGAATACATCCGAACTACACTAATATTAGGAATTATTCATCCGCATTGATCAGAATATTTTGTGATGTACTGTTTCCTTAGTTATAATTTACATATAGTATTGCGCACGCCAAGACAGATGAACACTAAACACCAAAAACAGTTTCTAAATCGAACTTCCCAAGTTTGGAATTTGGATGAAGGTAGTTTTTGCATAGATCCAAGCAAAACAAAAGTAGTGGATAAACGTGCAAACTGTGTTCACTCCAGGACGGGAGAACACCACCGTGTGTTTATGGGCAAGCGCTTTTGGAGAGAATAAGGAACCACCCTTAATAATTTTTAAAGGGGCCAATATATGGGATCAGTGGCAGCCATCAGATGCAATTTTTCCGGAACTGTGCAAGCGAGCAAAAAAGGTTGGATGGTCTCGACGACTTTCCTAAACTATTTCAAAAACACAGTAATTCCAGCATTAGGCGAAGAAAAACCCGTTCTTATTATTTACGAGGGACATTCAGCACACATGACCACAACTATAATTGTGTTGGCTAGAGAGCAAAATATGACTATAGTGAAGTTACCCATACAGGCCACGCACTTACTCTAGACCTCATTGTTTCAAAGCAGCGAAAACTGCCTGGGATCAAAGATTAGTAAAATGGCAAAAGCATAATGTGGGGCAGAAAATGTCAAAAAAAACATGTTTTCTCAATTTATTGCGGAAATTCAGTCAAAACAAATCATAAATGGATTCAATAAAGCCGGAATAGTACAGTTTGAAGACCAAGTCGTAGCTAGGGAAAAATTTTAGTCGGCGCTTTAAAAAGATGGGACGCTGTGAATTCTGGTCCCAACAATCTTACAAATGGCAACGCAAAAAATCTGTCTCCAAATGGCTAAATTCAGGTGGCTGACATCAAGGGTCTTAATATGCACGATACCATTGAACCTAGCGCCCCATCTACCAGTACTGTGCACTCTGTGGCTTCAACTCGCTGTGGACTCCCAACCTCCTCCGAAAATTGCAATTTTGAGATACTTCTCTTAGATTGTGTTCGACAACATCAAGGTACACGAAAGATTTCTATAAAAAGGTTGGCTCCTGGAGCTGCAGTGATTACTGCAAATAGAATTCCGTCCGCAGATCTCACAGAAACACAAAGGAAACAATCACAACAGAAGGTAATCAGCCATCAGCCACAGATTCGGAAGCACCCACGTGAACTTCGAAATTTTGGACAAAATGATTTTGTAGATGACCATGGAACGATTGAAGTTAATAGGTGGGTCCTGCTGCAATATGCCACAAAAAAAACTACCAAATACTAGGTTGACAAAGTCATTTAAAAAAATGCTGCTGACGAATGGCAGGCAGATCAAATTTGCCAGGTCTAGAAAAGAAAGGTTAATTTGACCAAATGTTGCGGATGAAGACATCGTGGACAGTGCCAATACAGTGCGAATACTCCCCGAACCGAGAGTTGACCGACGTGAAAACACTTCATGAAATTGGACAGTCTAAATCTTTTTTAACAAACGTTTTATTTTCCTGATTCACTTTTATAAGCTGTTACAATGCATCTTAATATGTTAAAAAAAAATATGTTTTTAAAGAGTCATGTAACTATTTTCATTATTACAACTGGTAGATAAATAATCAAGAATAGTAGTAGATTTTTTTCGCAATTTTTAAACCAAAAATACAGCTTTGCTCAAGGTTTAAATTTGCACTTCTCTAATTTTAGTTTGCATTTACACCACTTCACCTTATGAGTTGCTATTTGAAAACAAGATATCGATATTTTCTAAATATGAAGTTTGGAATTTTTTTCTGACCTTCCGCCATTATTTTTTAAAGTTTATGATATTGCATTTGACAGAACATAGTTTCCTTAATAATTACCTACGTTACTTTTTTAGAAATATAGTTATTTGTAGTAGCCTGTAATTGTCAAGATTTATCAGACAAAGTAGTTCATTCATTCATCAATTCAATTTCATTTAAAGATTGTATTTGTTGTTTTCAAAGCTTCTCTGCAACGCTCATTTAATATTTTAACATGGTTTTTGTCGCAAAGCTTCCCAAAAGAAAACTGCAAAGTTGTAACACAAATTTATGCGCATTCTGTATAATTAAGTATGTAGTACCTACATGCGTTTTAATTATATATCTTACCTGCATGCTCATAAGTCCTACTATTATCGCACTCACATAAGCATGTAAGTTAAAAAAGCTAGAACTTCATATTCTCAGTCAAATAAAGTATGAATAATAAGAGACTGTAATTTTATTTCATTTAGCCGCTGAACATTCTCCAAATGTTTCAGTTATGTATCAAAATAACTACGCATTCTTTTTGAAAGTATAACATAAATAATCACAAAGAATATTTAATAAATACATATTACTTTGTTCTGGATAAACACATGCTTAGTACATGCCAACTTAATTCAAGTAAACGCAATTTTCTAAGTGAAATATTTACTAAAACACAAAACAACATTTAAGTACAATTAGATTTCTATGAAATTTACAATTATTATCATATGATCACAATATGGTAACTTGAATACCATGACGTATTTAGAATCTTGTAGAACCTAATACTGCATACTATTTTTTTAAATGTAGAATACAGTTTAATATTTATCTCGACATGGCAATAGCAGCATTTATGCTTTCGTTAAATCCGTATTGAAGAAGAATTAGGAATATAAATCTGATAGAATATTAAAGACTGTACATACATGTAGATTGGAATTGAGTTAATACCTGTTTGTGAAGTGGATGAATAGCGCTCAGGAGGATCTACAAACGTTTATGACGCATTGAATGCCTAATAGAATAAGTACAGTAGATTCCGCTTATATGAAGTTGGATTGAAAATTGAAATTGGATTTTTAAGTCAATTAAGCAGCGATACAAATAAGCGGTGGTTGTATGGAAACCATCTAGATGCTTTCATAGGCTTTATAAAAACGGTCTAATCAAAATTCATTTGTGATAACGCATCGTACTTTTTCAACATTTCACATTTATCTCGAAGATTTAAATTTTGACGCTGCGTTCCTTTAGGCATTTTGAACTTATGTTGTACGCACGAAGGAAAAAAGTGAAACTGAAGAATATACCGCACGAACATCATAACTTTCAAACTTCTGGGATTCCCAGATCGAATAACAAGGCTAGGAAGTTGACACGCACATACATACGTATATATAAATATGATGATTCAAAAAACCGGCGTATTGATTCATATAAACGAAAAATTTGACGTTAATCATCATACAAATGGTTTGGGCATTCATACTTTGAGTCAAATACGCGGCTGATTCAAATAACCAGTGATTCATATAAGCGGAATCCACTGTATATTGTAACCAAAATTTATTAGAGGGCAAATACCACTTGCATCACACATCATATACATATAACCCCAAACAGTACAGAATGTCCACTGAAGGTATCATAGGCATACAGAAGGTCCATATAATAAGCTATTTGGAATTCTAATGACAAACTGTACAAAAACCGAGAAAGATTGTAACAGTCAAATGTACAAAACAAGTTGGAGCCTTGACTTCTGCAGAAAGGCAATTTAGTTACAGTGCTAATTGCTGTAAGTGCTAGTGGAAATTCCGTACCACTACTTCTAGTATTTCCCAGAAAATACCTTAAGCCACAGAGTATCTCTAATGGTCCTCTAGGCTGCATAGGCACTGCTTTTCTAAACGGTTGGGTGCAACATTTTGCCAGACATGTGAAATGCTCTACAGAAAAACCGGTTTTAATCATTCATACCATTTATCAATTTTTGTAAAGATTATGGAATTCAGTTACTTTCTTTTCCACCTCACACCAGCCACAAACTTCAGCTGTTAGATTTGTCTGTTTTCGCTCCTCATAAAACTTTTTTCGACAGTGCTGCAAACTCGTGGATGAAAAATCACCCCGGTCAGGGGATGACAATATGTGATATCCCAGAAATACTGAAGCAAACTCTTCCACTTGCTGTAACACCTAAAAATATTTTGTCTGGCTTTGCATCTAGCTGAATATACCCATTCAACAAAGATATCTTTACCGAAGAAGACCTCCTTCCCGCTAAAATTACAGATCGACATAATCCTACATCCTTTACGAGGAGCGCACGTCGATGTCACAATTGACAAACGCAATTATCTTTGAGGCTACAAAACCGTTACCAGCAGCTGGAAATACTTCATTTGACACTTTGGAAACATCAGAAAATGTCTTATTTGAAGAAGCTTTGCATTCTAATCCAGGTTCGGAATCATCCACAAGCAAGGCCAGATTTATTAGAACATGTTACCCCTGAACACATCCGTCCATTGCCGAAGGCAGCACTAAGAAAGAAGTTAACTACCAGAAGAAAATTGAAAAGTGCGATACTGACAGACTCACAGATTAAATGAGAATTAGAAATGAAGGCTAGTATTAGAGAGGAAAAAAGAAATAAAAGCGTTCAGAAAGTAAAAAGAGCTATTAAGGTTCGTAAAAATAAATCAAAACAAATATAGAGCAATGAATCGAAAAATGAAAATTTTTACACAGTAAATAGTATACTATAACAACTTTCCTCATCGCAGTAACAACTTGCCCCCTTGATGGGTAAGTTGTTACAATTTTCTGGTTCCAGTTTCACACATGAAATTTGTACCACATTACTCGAACGGAAATTAGAAATAAGATTAACTAAGAACGGTCTAAAAGGACAGTGGCCAAGAAGTACAACTTGCACTAAAAGCTGGGACTAGTATATTTCATCAAATTTTTATTCCAGAGTTGGAAAAAGGTCTAGCTGATCAAATCAAAAAGCTAGATATCTTGTTAGATTAACATATAAAGATTTGCAAACTATTGCATACCAATTTGCTGCAAAAATGAAACTCCATCTGTTTAACAAAACAACAAAACTTGTACGAAAGAAACTGTTTAGCCAATGGTAGGGTTTACCAATGACACAACCCGAAAGAGCCGCCAGAGTGAGAGATTTCAACTAAGCTCAAGTAAACCGCTTTTTCCATAATTTAAAAACATGTTGGGAAAAGTCCTTGTTTGATGCCACAACCATATTTAATATGGAGAAGACAGGATTGTTGACCGTTCCAAACAAGATTCGTAAAGTAGTGCTAAAAGCAAAAAAAGCAAAATATTCTTGGTAGAACGTGGACAACTAATTATAGCCGTTTGCTGCGTGAATCGTGCTGGTTCCTATATACCTGCTGCGCTGATATATCCCCACAAACGTGAGAAAAGGGAACTATTGTACCAAGCTCCAGCGAATACACTGTTATTGCTGTCAGATAGTGGATTTATGAATTTTCAGGAACTTGTCAAGTCAACGAAAGTATAACCAGTATTGCTTATATTGGATAACCATATCTCACATATATGCTTCCCTACTATAGACTTTTGCAAATATAGTGGTATACATCTTCTCAGTTTTCCTCTACATAATAGTCACAGGCTACAGCCATAAGTTCTTTTGGCTCTTTAAAAAATGCCTACAGCCGGGAAGCGTATAACTGGATGATTAACAATTCTGGAAAAGCAGTCTATCAAGCAGAAGTAGCAAGTGTATTCGGGAAATCGTATTCAAGAATTGCTTCATTGGAAAAAAACAGCACAATGCTTTGAAGCAACAGGAATTTGATCGTATAATCCAAATATTGTGTAGCAGATATACTCCAAATCGAAAACAACTTATTGCAGCTACTGACCTATATGAAAAAATCATAGAAAATCCGCCAGAAAAATCCACTGTAAGTGCAGTGAAGCCATTATATTCATTACTAAGTGAAGCCATTTTTAGTGGACATAAAAATATTCTTCAACCACAACAGATAGACCTCACCTTAATATTCGAGATTAACTTAACACAAAGGATTTTAGAAAGTTGGCAACTTCTTCGCCACGAATCGGCGTGAGCCCAAAAAGTTTAATATGCTCTTGAAAGGGGCATTACTTAATACACAAACTGTACATACTACTAAGATATCAACAATTTATATATGTGACTTTTGTTGCTGAAAAATCCGTGCGTACTCCTGAAGCACGCACGTACTCTTAAGTTCCATAATTCTTTTTATTTTATATTGTATGTTAATACGAGGAATGTAGTTCATAATAAATGTAAGCGCATTAAATATTGCTTCAACTGTATATGTCTAGAGTTCTCATTTCACATTTATATCTTGAATAATTAGGTACCCATTTTTAAAGTTAAATGAATGCTCTTGGGCAACTTTTCCCTATATCCCGAACATTTTAAGAATGATTTCTTATAAGTGTTACGTGTTATTTACTACTGTTGTTTTCAATCACACGACTTGAAACGGTTACGGAATCTGTCAAATTTATTAGACAAATACCTTTGGAACGTTAAAAAAAGGAAGGTATAACACAAAGTGTTAAACATCCCTCCGATACCATGATATGGTCATGCATTACTTGGCAGAAACAGGATCTTCGTACTTGCCAAACCATGCACGAGTATCGATAAAAAATGTAGAAACTGTTCTGTCCAAATCTGAATGTCAAAGCCTGTATAGACAGCACGCTAAAGTAAGTTGAAGGGGTTATTCAAGCTAGGAAAAGATTGTCCAAATATTGAAACAAATGTATCCTATATACAGTAGATATACTGGCACATCCTAAACGCGCTGATTGTCATATTTGTATTACCATGATTTGCTATTTGGTTCGCCAGAACAGGTAAAAAATATTAAACGCTTACCTGTATTCATAGAAATAACTGTAAATAATCTCAGTCGCCAGTTTTACAAAAGCAATCATGACTAACAAGTTGTAAGTTGCTTTGAATGGGCACACCAAATGCAAATAAAGTTTGGCCATCAAATAAGCAGAGAGCAAAGACTGTGCTTTGCTCCAAATTTGAAACGTTTATATCAGCGAAAAATATTTGTTCGGAACTTTGCAGAAGATTACTTGTATGACCTCCTTATACACGACTTACGATCAAATGTGAAAGTGGTTCGTTCATGATTTTGTGTGCAATGAATTTAAATTTTTGGTATTTAGTTGCGCCATCTAACCGCCATCCTACGATTTCCTAAGTAATTTCTAGATTTGTTTCGTATCCATTTAGTAAGTGATATATTTTTCCCGGAGATGTACTATAAACCGTTCCTGAGATATGGCTGAGCGCCATTCTTATTTGGTCACCCAGTTACATAGACGCGTCAAAAATTTTACAACTTTCTTGATTTTTTCTTTTTATTTCACGAATATATCTTTGCTTGTATATAAAAATAAAATTAAATACAAATTAGAATTTGCAGAACACAGGTAATACGTGGACAGTAGTAGTGACTATTAAACCACTGAATACGTACATAGAATTTCAATCCTAATGCTCTAATTTTTTGCACAACTGCTGAGCTAGGAGCATACGAGGGCGGATCCAGAAATAAGGTTCCCAACAATTTTACAAATAGACTGCATTTTTCTGCAGAAACGCCATCTTTTTTTTACGCATTTTTTGTAGACGGTACTCCAATTTCTGTATACCAATGTCGTAGAACTTCGCCGCCAATCCGTTACACGAGCATTTCACCTCTTCTTTAACTTCATCGTCGGTCCCGAAGCGTTGGCCACTCAGGTATCTATTCCTTTAACTTGGGAAACAAGTGATAATCACTAGGCGTGAGATCAGGACTGTAAGGTGGGTGATGCATGACAGTCCATCCAGATTGTGTCAAAAGTTCCTGGGTTTGACGGAAAACGTGAGGTCGGGCGTTGTCGTGAAGCAGCGTTGCATCAGCTGTCAGTCACCCTCGCCGGCGGTTCTGGATAGCACGCCTGAGTTTTCTTGGTGTTACACAATAACTGTCTGAGTTTATTGTTGTTCCACGTTCCATGAAATCAATCAGCAGTATTCCCTTATGATCCCAAAAACACTGCCCATGACTTTGCCAGCACAAGGAGTTTATATGAATTTCTTTGAGACTGGTGAACCTGAGTAACGCCACTGTTTGGATTTTTGTTTCATTTCAGGAGTGAAATGAAACACCCAAGTTTCGTCTCCCGTAACAACGGAGTCCAACAATCCTTCCTTATCTTCTTGACACTTTTGAAGAAACTTACGTGCACAGTCAAAGTGTTTCTCCTTTCGTTCTGATGTCAATAGCCGTGGTATTCATCGAGCGCAACACTTGTGATACCCCTATTTTTCAGTCAAAGCTTTTTTCACTCTGCCGTAAGGACTCCCAGGAATCCGAGTAACAAGTTCGCGGACGGTAATCCTCCTGTTTTGAAGGACGATGGACCGTCTCGATTACCGCCTCCGAAACTGACGGTCTTCCACTCTGTTCTTCATCATGGACTTCTTTCCGATCAGTACTAAACTCCCTGCCGCACTGCGGGATCAACAATGGAAATCCACGTCTCGGACGGCTGCTAAGCCAAATCTGGACGGCGCAGCAAAGCGCGGCCCGAGGGAATCGAGAGTGAGGAAACAGCCGCGTACAACGGTGCTGCCAGATTTCACCTCGCACCTTCTCCTGCAGCTGGAGCTCTTTGGAAACCTTATTTCTAGATCCACCCTCGTATGTAGAATCGACTTCTACTTGGACTAAGTATAGCTTTACTGTTTCAAAACAGTTTTTGAGGTACGAAAACACAGATTTTCGTACCGTCGGAAGTATTATCAGCATATCTTACAAATATGCTAGACGTATATGGTGCATCCAGAACGACCAGGACTAATCAGCTGGACTAAGCATATTGTTTGGCTTTCATATATTTGTTTTTGTCGTATATTCTCATATAAAAATATTAATAAGCAATTTTTACATAATCCTAATTTTTTATGATGTTTCAATAAAAGCAACCTCTTATGGTATTATAGTACGTTATTATATTCGTACATCGTCATGTTGATGAAGCTGCACATTTATAGCGTTCTATTACGTCCGACTACACTCCAGCACCACAAACACGTATCTGCACTATTTGTATTTTATTTGAATTTTATTTTATTTTATTAGCGTACCAAGATCTGCGTTTGCTATAGTGAATAATACTTTTCATACAGGAATATTCAAAGGTATGGGAACACAACAATATTTTTGAATTTTTTTTTAGATGGAATATTTCTGCATTTTTAAGGACTTTTTGTGTTTATCTTTCAATTCCTGAAATATTTCTACTTGTATGTCAATAAAACAACAATTAATTAAATACCAATTTATTCCAGAACATATAATATTATGTTTTCGATATGTCAATTTCTTCCACGGAAGAAGTCTTAAAGAAGGAAGAAATTGGCATTTTATATTAAATGTCAAATTCTTCACTGAAGAACTCTTATTAATTAAATTGGTATTGAATTAATTGTTGTTTTATTGACCTACAAGTAGAAATATTTCAGGAATTGAAAGAAAAGTACACAAAATAGATACAGTCAAACCTGTCTATGCCTGACTAAGGCGGACATTTTTAACAGTCGCGTCACAGTTAATTCAAAGTACAGTACTATATTGTCTGTATAAGCCGGAAACTGCTTAACGTGAAAGGGAATGCATTTTTAGGTCTGCCTCGCTAAAAACAAACCTGTATAAGACGTGTGACGTTTTAAGAAAAATGTGTAGTTGTGAAAGTTTGTGTAGTCAAAACAACGGAGAATCGTGATTGAGCGTGTCCATTACATATTGTGAATGGAAATTTAATTGAAAACGGTGAGTGATTGTGGTGAAAACAATGTCAGGGAGAAAAATTAAATGTCAGGGAGCAAAATTAATACCTTATCGTTAAAACTTAAAATTAAGCCAGAACGGCATCACTTAAAAAGACCTTTGTAAAAAATATAAATGTGGTAAAACTCAAAGTCTATCAGGTTTTGAAAGACAAACAAGATTCGTGAAGACTGGTTAAGTGGTCATCGTCAGGAAGAGTACAAACGAAAAGTTAGAAAAACCGGTAACGAAAACATTAAGAAAATTTTTAAATATTAGATCAAGAAATATCCCGATTTCTGGGTCAATTTTACAAGAAAGATTATATATATATTGCAACTCGTTTGAAGAACGATTCATTCAAAGCTTCTAACGGATGGCTTGAAAGCTTTAGAACTCGATACCAAATTTATTTTAAGCAAGTTTGTGGGGAAGTAAATGTTGTTGACTTAACAGTTGTGGAAAATTGGAAATCAAGATTGCCTGAAATAATTGAAGATTATGAGTTAAAAGATATCGCTAACTGCGGTGAAACAGATTGTTCTTTCGCGCCCTTCCAAGTAAAACTTTGACTTTAAAAAATGAGAAATGCGTAGGTGGAAAACAGTCTAAAGAACGACTGACAGTTTCTCTTTGCGCATTTTCTGATGGAACTATTGACAAGCCATTAGTCATAGGAAAAAACTTCGAAACCGCGTTGTTTCAAAAATCTAGATATTTATACACTTCCGGTGATCTGGCGTGCCAATAGGAAAGCATGGATGACGTCTTCGTTAACGGATGAATGGCTGAAAACATTGAACAATAAAAAGAAAAATCAGAAAAGACATATTCTTCTTTTCTTAGATAATGCGGCATATCATCCACATTCACAGCTGTGAAATATCAAACTGTGCTTTTTACTACCAAATACGACGAGTTTGTCACAACCTTTGGATCAAGGTATTATCAAAAATTTTAAAGTCCATTACAGAAAGCGTGTGCTTCAATCAATTTGTGCCAATATGGGAGACTGCAATTCAGCAACTGAATTAGCTAATAAAATTTCTGTGCTAGATGCTATTCGTTGAATTTCAGTTGCACAAAAAAATATAAGCGCCAACTGCATAAAAAATTGCTTTAGAAAGGCAGGTTTTATTTTAGAAGACAATGAACAAGAGATTGAAGAACTAAGTCCAGTGCAAGAAATAAATGAAGCTGAAATTCTGATGAAAGAAATAGACCAAAATAGTTAAACAATAACGGCTCAAGACTACATTGACATGGACCAAGAACTTATAGTTAACGATGATACAGCAATAGATGAATGGTTAACCGCTACAATATCTAATAATTATCAGATGGAAATACAAGACGAAGATGGCAATGACGATGATAAAGCTTCTGGGCTAGATAATGTTTTTTGTTTAAATTTTTTATTTAAAATATTTATTTAAAGTTTTACAGTAACAGATATTGAAGAACATGAAAAAATAACATCATGCATCTCGGATGCATTCAAAAAAATTACCGTATTACAAGAATACGCACAACGAATACAGTCCATTGACATGTCAAAAACCATAAAAAGCTAAAAAAATAGAAGACTTTGGACGCATATGTACTGAAAACGCCTACATAATTATGTAAAAATATATAAACTCAATACATGTGCTTATAAATGTTGTTTTCAATAAAAAATATTTGTCGTTTTATACAGGTTTTCTTTCCGTTTTAAAGAGGTTCGAGGACAAGACGGAAACCTGTCTAACCCGAAAGAATATTTTGGTCCCATAGGGTTCCGACATAGACAGTAGGTTTGACTGTATATTAAAAGACTTTTTGTGTGCAATTATGTGTCTGTTCTGCACTATTCTCGAGATATTTACTGTAATGGTAATTTTTACCATTAATATCAAATAAACTCTAAATTTTCATTTTAAAATTATTTTCACACGTCTAAATGCGCGTTCCTTTATGAGGTCTATATTTCGTGAAATCGATATCGAAAATTTTAGTAATATCGGAGTTAGTATCCAAAAAAATACAACTCACTATTTTTCTATATATTTTTTATCAGAAGCATTCAAAAAATATAAGGAATAAGACAGTCTAGATGACAAATGAGTTTGTATGAATATTTAAGTTTCTAACGAAGACAAAATAACATTTAAATACAATTATTTGTGACACACAGTATACAGTAATTTCTTTTATCGAGCAAAATTACGTCATAATTTCATGCTTAAATTCATCTCACCTTTTACTGATATACTTTACACTATATATATACTATACACCAAAAAGTTTCTAAACATTCAGAAAGATTTTGATTAATATATAAGATACGTACCTACGTTTTCAGTAAATAGCTGCGTCTAAAAAGAGCAACCGTAGACACATGTTTCAAGCTGATTGGCCCTCATCAGTACGGTGTAGCCCAGAAATATAAACGCAAAACAATTTAAACTGAGATCCACAAGAGACGAATAAAAAACAAGACATTTCAATTATATAGAAATAAATAGGTAATGAAAATATCAATTTTGAATAAATACCTATACTTCCGAATACAAAATCAAAATTGTGTTTTACGGATTTAGTGATTGATGTTTGGCGATTAATACATTTCTAATTTGTTAATTGTTTGAACAAAACTTGTAAAAATAAATATCTATAAATTTAGTCCTCAATGATTTATAATTTTGTAAATAATGTGTATCGAAGAATTTTTAAATATCGGCACATGCTGTTTGCATAAACGATGTAAAAAATATATGCGGCGACGAGAGAGCAGATATTTACGTACAAGGGATCTTCTTAACTTTTAGAAGCTACGGTCCACCGCATACACCACCCAACCGTAGCGGTGGTCCATCTATACAAAAATATTTTCCCATTGTATCAGCAGTACAAATTATAAATCACTGCATTCTTATTCACTATAATAGTTGTTAGACACATGCACGGAGTGGCATACATTCAATCAATAGTGAGGTTTTATGAAATAAACATCTCGAAGAAAGGTGATTTTGTTATAAAAATTAAGCGTGTTCAGTTAAACGGCAACTGAAAATAACTAAATGCACTCTGTTATAAAGCTTGGTTGAACAACGTTTTTTCCAGTCATTTGGTAATTTGATACTTTCAGACATATTTATTTTTGGAACCACCGCTTCATATACGTGAATTATAAATTGCGTAAAAAAATCAGATGGTAACGTCTAATAATATACTGCCACGTCATTGCGTAGTAACTTCCAAATGCTTTGCTTTTTTGGTGCTACTATGGCCTAGGCCAGGGGTCGGCAACCTGCAGCTCTTTCAATGTAAAGTTGCAGCTCTCCATTTCCATCCGCAAAAATTAATAATTAATTATTTTATTATCAAAACCCATAAAAATAGTGCAATCGATCCATGAGTAAATACCATGAATATCTTTCGGCCACTTCCACTCGGGAATCACCCGCACCACCCTGTCGCGACGTATACTTACTATAACATTGAAACAAAAATTTTAGTGGCTCTTTAAAAACTGGGAAATTTTGTAAATTGTAACTTTTGGCTCTTCCGTCTCAAAAGGTTGCCGACCCCTGGCCTAGGCAATAGGATGGGTACATTTCACAACTGCTTTTAGAAACTATCTTAAATATTCCTCATTTTATTGTAGAAAATGAGTAGCAAATTGCCATGTCGTCTGTGGGAATTACACGTGAAGAAACGAAAGCTTTTAGGTAAACGCAGATTCTTTTACCATCAGGCAAGGACTTTGTATTGGGGATGATCAGGATTCAGATAATACACCTGCACTCTCAAGTGATGTTGTTAATGATTCCCGAAACATCTGATAGCAATTCAAATTTTAATATTCGCCTGACACTTCAAATCAACAAGAACAGCCTCCTATTTTTGAATAAAATTAACAGAGGTCCAACTTTTCTGCTATTTTCGGAAATCAGTGGGGCTCCTCCAGGTAACAATTCCGCCAACAACTCATTGATCACTTAGTATTCCATAGTAATTTATAAGCGGAGCAAGAAGACATTGGAGCTGGACCAATTCTGAGGAAGTGAATGCTTTTTCAGAAGTTAATCTATTGATGGGCATCAAACGGCTACTAAGCTATAAAGACTGCCCCAGTCTCCCATAATACATACAGATTGGCGCAGCGAACGGTTCGCATTGGATTTCAAATACACACACATAGGCAAGTACGTATTCATGTATGTGATACAGAGACGAGGGGCTGTTATACATGTCATAGGAAATATGTATTTGAGAAAGAGAAACACATTCCTTACTCGCTTTTGTAAAGTTCATTGCCGAATTTTGTTTCGTTTTGAATATAAGAATTTTGTTTTAGTTACAATTTTTATAGTTTTGTTTCAGTTCAGTGGTATTGAATAGATACATCATTTGGAAAATAGATAATCAAGCTACATGTATTACACTAAAAGCAAACACGTACATCCTTACGTCACTCCTGCCGTACTAATACGATTGAAAGTCGAAAACCGTAACGAACGTCTTCCCACTATCGTAACTTTACTACGCCTACAGACGATACGTACATGTAAAATATGCGTGCGTTAGTGTGTGTAATATGCACGAAACATATAAACCTATAACTCTAACAATCTGTATATCAGTTCAATAATAAGTCAAGAAAGATTGCGGTGGTTACTGGCCTTTCACATGAGAATGACAACTCCGTAATGCTCAATCGTCACCACAGTTTGATAAATTATATAAAATACATCAATTGCTGTATCATCTTCAAATAGCATTCAAAAATGCTTATTGCCAAATATGGTACTCGCTTTAGATAAGTCTATGATCAAATTTTAGGGTAGGAATGTGGTAAAGCAATATATGCCTACAAAAATCCATCAAACGTGCGTCAAATCTAATTCAAATTTAATGTGTATGAAGAGAGATTGGTTAATGGAAACGTAGAAGTGTTTAAGGTCTAGCAACACCATAACAAAAGAATTTGAGTGAAAGAACTACCATTTGTTTTTTGATTTTTTCAATAGCGTTAAGATTATGCAGGAGTTGAAGCAAATAAATGTTTATGCAGAACTGTAAATACATCAAGAAAAATGTACCAACTTTTACAAGTAACAACTGCAGCGCGGTGAATTTATTTTGTACACCAGCGATAATGCATTAACGATAAAATGGAAACTATCGCAAACCAGAAGACTACACAACTGATGTAAATGATCGGAAGGATCGGAATAAAATAGTTGCGTAAATTTCCTTTCCAACAGCTCTAATAGGTTATGATGCAAATATGAATGGCCTCGATAAATTTGACCAAATTCTCTCTAGTTAACAAAATTAAGGGGCAAAGAAACAAATGATGGCATCTTATCGCCCCTGCGAGTTTCTGAATAAAAAAAAATCGATTTTCGCTCCATAAATCCAAATAAAGAAATCAACTATTTACGTCTGAAAATAATCGAATAAATGCATCTGTTATCTAATTATAGGGTACGCTACATGGATGAACAGAGAATAAAAAACTTTATTTAGTGATTTAAAAATATTTTAATATTTTAATTTAAGAATGTTGTTGGATGGATATCTCGAAAGCTGCTATCTTTGTTGCTATTTTTGTTTCACATTGATTTTAACTTGATTGTATCGAACATATCATTTTTTTTTTTCGTAACTTTTATACTTACGGAGATATTTGACTTACTTTGCTAGTAGCTTCATTTACTGCGACACAACAGAAAACAACTAAAAAAAAACACGAACCAACTTAAGGTTGATTGATACTAATTGAACCACTTAGTGATACAGCGCCGTCAACCCGAGGGTACAATCTATTATGCAACTCTGTGTTTTAAAACAAAGTTTAGTCATTTGACAGGCTCGTTAGCGGTCACGAGTTGCTATGGATATATGGTTTATTTTATAAACGAAAATGGAAACTGAAATTAAATTCCTGGAAATATTCTAAAGAAAGCGAACTTATTGCGGGAAAATGTGTTACCGTGATGTCTAAAGCTGCTTATGAAAAAGTTTATTCAAGTTTCTGCCATTGGAGAGAAAATAACCTAATGTCCATGATAACAAAAAAGATTTTTGAATTTTTTAAAACACGTTCTGTAAAACGTGTTTTAAAATACCGTTTTTAGGCGAGAATTTTAATATTAAAAACATAACTTAAAATATAACCAATAAAAAAATAAATTAAAACAACTAAAAACAAAGGGGTTCAAGCCAAATCAGCTCAACAACGATTTATTAAAGCAAGTTAAACGATACCGCATTTCAAAACTACCTTAAACTTTTGTATCTAAAGTTATTTAAAAGGTTTTATGAAACCAACCATTAGTTTAGACAGTAGACGTCAAATATCATCGAGACCTGGGTCGATGAATTAACACACCTTTTTCCTAATAATTCGAGTAAAATCCGAGTATTCTGAAAGTATGTGGTCTTCCTTTACACGGAAATGTAGATTCTGTATCTATAGAGGAGCGTGCAGTAACATTGTTATTATCTTGTTTAACTTGTTATTAAAGCATCCTGTTCATTAATTTTTTGGTTCTTTTAATCTCTTACGATATCACTAACACTCTTCTTCCAATATATGTAAACGTTTCAATAATACCTACTCTGATCTTCATGCTGTCTCTCCCTGTTTAAGAAAGGCCTTGTTTAACGATATTGATAATCTAAAAAACATTGACTTTACGCTAGGTAATTAAAATTTAGCGGAAAAGTAACCTAAGTAGTAAACAGAATACTACAAGATAAAATTGAACACGATGCACAATGAAAACCAGTATTGAAGAAAATTATTATCGAGACGCGGGTTAAATTCAAATGTCTTCATCAATTACAGACACAATAACATCCAACCAACATTTACATAACACTTGGAGTCTACCGTCTCTAAGGCATTGACAACCTTGATACCTTCAACATCTTGACTGTCATAACAAAATTTAACATATATATAAATTAATTCAGTGCAGATTAATGTTCTACAAGATTATACATAAGCTTAAAAGTGTCATAATGAATACTAATGTGTAAAGTCAAATAAAATTTTATTTTGTCATGAATCCACGTTATAAAATAAGATAAGTTTTACAACACAAAAGAGAAAATAAATGATCGCCGAGATACATAAAATAAGTGAATTCATATACGGATATAAACTCAAAATTTTTCCTTGAAATATACAGTGTCTTTAAACATTAACGACACTTAAAATATTACGACCCAGTGAATATCACCGAAAAAGACAGGCACAATTATATTTCTAATAATAGTAACTAATGAAACTAATTCGCGAAATAGATGAATAACCTACATTTATGTTGAAAGAACTGTATACTTAACATACTATACTTTCCAAATTGAAAACCATTCACTGCTTAAATTATTAAGTAAATACATGGTTAGGCTGAACAATTCTTCTTACCTGAATATCACCAACGCCTTGACATAGCTTACGCAATTTTACCTCACTTGTGCCTGTCGCTAAATTATTGATAACCACTAAAGAGGTATCAGCAAGCGATTTATCTTTAGCAAATATCTTTCTGTTAGATAAGAAAGATGATAAGTGATCTTTATCCGATTCACTATTACCGGCAGACACACAAGACACAGGTTTGCCTGAAACCACACGCTTAATCACTAACGGATTATCAACAGTTTTTATAGGAACAATGGTCTTATTTATCCGCGCAACAGGAGATTTCTTAACAGGTTTTAGAGATATTTGTGGTACCGAAGATTCAATAGTTTTCGTAGAATTCATTACAACTGGTATTTCTTCCTTCACTATATCTGTTGGCGTTAGTAGAGATTTGTACTCCTCCTCAGCTTGCAGCTTCTTCGCAGCTTGTTTCCTTCTTTCTTCCTTTTGACGTAGTAATCTTTCACGTATCAGCTTCTGTTGTTCAATCTTCCTTCTATATACCTTCATATCTTCGTCCTCTTCCTCCTAACATTGAAAACAAAATTGTATAATACTGCATCCAAAAATCAACAAACGAAAATACATGTGTTGGGAAAAAACAACGATAAAAGTCTGTTTTGTATTATACGGTGCGGTTCTAAAGTGTTCTAAAACATTATGTACTAAATTTTTGAAGTAGAATTTCTATTTAGTTTCAAAGACAGGGAGCGATATACTATTAAACCTTTAAATGGAATAGGGGTGGAGTGACACCTCATTTTAAACCGTTAATACCAACATTTCATAAAATTTTATCCATTCATATGAACATAGAAATAGCACAAAATTTAATTGTAGGTATGCATCATCTTTTATATCGCCTTTGGCAAGTCGATTTTTTTTTATTATAGGTATGTTATTATAGGTATATATGTTGTGTTTGCAGTAAATCAAGTTCAAAAGTCTGAGGTAGCTATGGTAATTATAAATGTGGTAATAGGTAGTCTGTGGTAATAGTATATTAAAGTATGAGTAGGACCACGAATACTTTATACTATTTCTTTTTATTGGTGTATTTTAAAATCATGTCTTATTGGTTTCAATACTAAAAATAGAAATACAAATTAATCGTGTAAAGTTTTTGTGATGAGATGTGTCATTAGTACCAGATACATAAGTCTCTAGGCAATCACTAGCTTTTTTTTAAGGGGGTTCGTCACAACATAGGTGCTGTCGGTCATGCAACGCAATTTGATAGATTGCCATTGATTTGTATTTGTTGATCATAGCAATTCATAGCCGAATTTGTCACATATTTCTATTGAATTGTCATTAGTGATTGGTTCGAGATTAAAAATGATAAAGACGTATATATACAGTGTGTCCCCGGATCGACGCATGAATAGGTAAGTATTTATTTTCATAGCACACTTAAAAACTAAAACAACACAAACATTTCTTATTAATCTGAACAACTTTTCTCAACAACATTTCATCGTATCTCCTACAGAAACACTTTATTAGTGGAAAGAATAACTTTTTTGTGGATTTTCAAAGTATGTTTGATCTTGTTAAAATTTTGCATACTTGCATAGTTTATTATTCTGAATAACTTTTCTTAATAACATTTTGTTGTATCTCGTACAAAAAAGTACTTCATTAGTGATAAGAACTACCTTTTTGTAAATTTCCCAGGCATGCGTGATTTTTTAAAATTAAAAGTATGGCACAAATGACTTTCTACCCAAGCAGGGTTGAACCCCAGAAGATGAATTTTAACTAAAAAATTTACAGACTCTTATACCTATTCATGCGTCAATCCGGGGACACACGTTATGTACATATGTATACAGGATAACAACTTGAACTACGAAAGCCTATTGATAGGAGAAGGTAGTGGAAGGTAAAATTAAATGTATTTTAGTATTGTCAACTGTTTGTATGACAGGAATGTCAGTGGTTGTGTCAAACACTATGCCAAATAATAAAACCACTTTATAATTTGCACTTTTTCATTAATTGTGTATTCCATTAGGATAGTTTGATGTTTCGGTAAAGTATTTGACATAACCACTGACATTCCTGTCATATAAAAAGTTGACAATAGTAAAATTGACACATTTAATTTTAACTCCCACCACCCTCTCCTATCAATAGGCTTTCGTAGTTCAAGTTGTTAGCCTGTATATATCTATACATGTACAGTGAGGTGCAAAGATATCCGGACACGTCTAGATAGAGAAATACCCTCCGCTCAATACTTTATTCCAAAGAGCCGCAGGGCACATTACTACCTGCTGAGGTTAACCGTAGTTTTTCTCGCTTACAATAACATTGCAATATACAAATGCGTATAATACGTATAGACATATAATATATGTATGTATATGGATATAGCATAAATTAAAATATGGGAATTTAAGCTTCTGTAGCGTCAAGTAGATGATTTTATTATTCCTTATAGTAGCATTACATAAAGCATTACATCTTATAAATGAATATCGCGACTATTATTTGACTTGTTAGTTTTAACGAAAATTAGTCAATATCTAAAATATACATATTACTCCTTTAGTTAATAATAAATCACTCAGCTTACTGTAACAGAAGTTATAATGGAAACTAAATTTATAAGGCTTCATAAAGGTAGTAATATAGAGATATTCGATTCTGTTTAATAATAACTAATGTATTTATATTTATTTATATTTTTTGACATGTAGTTAGTGTTCTTATTTATGGTTCTATATATGATTTTGTTGTACGAGTTTTAGGTTAAATGTAAGGTAAAATAGAAAACAACTTACTAAAAGTGTTTTGACAGATTAACACCTTTTAACTCAATCACATATTGAGAATAAAAATATTTCATTGACATTATAATTAGTATAAATAGTGGATAAATTTAGTTTAAAATGATAAAAGCGATCTGGAGCTTTCACCGATCGCTTACTGAAAATATAAAAACCCTCATATCAGCACAAAATTCGAAACAAAATTTCGCAAATACTAGCCCGCTGCACATAATAAGGATGCTGCAGTAATTAAAATTACATCTTAAACATATACAAACGCGTATTGGCGAATTACGTGTAAAACCAAATGTGCCCGTATAGCAATATAATTTTAGTAATACCGTATCTAGTTTTAAACACATTTTTCATCTGAAGATGATTCACTTAATACAAGCGCAGGTAACATCAGGTAACTTATTTAATTAGAGATTTCATTTAAATACTTCTTAGTACTACTAAGTTAGTATTACTAAATCCCAAATACATATACATATTATATGAAGAACAACGTAAGAAGACATTAAAGATGTATGTATGTTATGAGTATTTGTCAAGTTTATAGGTGCTTATGATTAGATAATCCACAAACACAACTCTATTAATCTATATATTTTATTTTAGAATAAAGTGTAGTATTCTGTTGAACATTAATCATTTGTTTTATACACAAACATTCTTATTGTTGTTTTTATGTATTTTCCTATAAAAATTAATATACATTTTTTATGAAGTTTTACTTATCTTTTATTCCCTATCATTAATTACAACTTTAATTTATTCTAATTCACATCTTCGATTACAACTTTATCGTCATCTTCTCTTTGAATGGTAAATGACAAACAATATCAAAATTTCAAGACATGCCTGTTAAAAATATTTATAACCAAATTAATCATTGATATATTGAGCCATGTATGAACACTAATTTAATGTAAAAAAATTGTTAATATAAATAAAGTGATTTTCACTAAACAGAATTAAACAATTAAATAATTTACTTTCTATTATGACTTCACAAAATATTTTGTGAGTTTGCAACATAAATAATCAGGTATACTAAAGTCTAGATAAAAAAAATGATAATGTATTCTTTCGCGAACGCTTCATTACTGCATCTTATAACAAAAGGCACAGCTTTTCACCTGGTGAAGATATATGTATAATGTGAACATACACATATTACTATTTTGTATCGGAGGACAACAATCTTTTTTTTGGTATGTATATTTGCAAAAATGCTAGTCCTCTTAATAGTAGGTTGAATGATTACAATTCAATAAACGATATAGTATAGACGAGTCATATATTTATTAATTTTTAGTAAAACGGACAACTCGGTAAATATCCGTGATATAAAACAACCGTCCTAAATTCTAACATTTTAATTTATATAATATGTCTACATGTATGCATTTATATAATACAATGTTATTGTACGAGTGACAAACTACGGTCCCACCCAGCAGGTACTAAGCTGCCCTGCGGCTCTTTGGAATAAAGTATTGAGCGCAGGGTATTTCTCTATGTAGACGTGTCCTGATACCTTTGCACCTCACTGTACATATGTATATTTAAGTAAGGAATTAAATTTAGCCATTATTTTTAGTTGCATTACTTGTACTTCAATGATGTCCATTACGATACAGATTTTCATTATGATACAAGTTTACTTATATCCAATAGGAATACAGATTTTTCATTACGATACAAGTTTATATCCAATAAGAATGCGACATTCCAATGTTCAATATGGCCGTGACTACATATCTAACAGATATAAAAATTAATTAACCTTGACAGTTCTTTGTATCTATTTAAATATAGTAAAAATTAAAGAGATATGTATGATATTATGGGGTCGTAGACAAAAAGAGCGTATGCAACTCGCATTTAATGTCTATCATTAACTGCTCATTCCATAATATACTCGTACTATTAGAGAGGTATCACAGTTAAATGCGGAGTTTATAGAACGATTTCGTTTTATCTGTAGATACTTAGTTCTGTTCTACCAATAAAACAAAATAAACGACTGCACCTTGTATAATAATATATGTATACAATAATTTGTTATTACAGCATAAATAATTTGCCCGTATTGCTGTGCGTGTCGCAAATCCACCACAAAGCCGAAGTTGCTACTTGGAGGTATATTCGACAAGTAGCTATTAGTTTATAGACAATCATCATATAGAAACATGCATATAAGTCTGAGTGCACTGGACATCAAAAAATAAGAAAATAATGATATCTGTGCTCTTGCATAGCATCTACGTATATCAATATTTTTTATTTTGTGAATTATTACAAATATAAAGATTACTATCTCATTGTTTGTTTTACAATTTTTGTAATTAAAATAAATTCAAACTACAAAGAACAAGTAAGCATGAAAACGTAAGTATATAAACATATAAGTACATACTTAGCTAATACGTCAAATTAAGATAATAAATTTCAAATGCTGTAATGCTGGTTGTATATTTGTAATTTCCTCTCACCTCTCTTGTGATGACATCCATCATTTAATCTAGGGATGTTCAACTATATTAAGTTGCGCATTAGTACACCATTGGTTGCCATGAAAATGAATTAAAACTAATTTGTAGACAGTTTTGGTATTCACACATTTCACCAGATGCCACTGGCATTTTTTTTTGAAATATGAAAAAGCGAGAAATTGAGCGTCATTACGACGTGATTATGGCATTATAGTGTCATTCTGATTTTGTATGTTGTGTCGTAAGCGGTTTTTGAGACCAGTATTAGTAACATATAGTAACTTTTGTGAGCCATATTCTTGAAGAAGGTATATAAGTTTAAGGATCAAGTATGACGTGCTTTAATTTCAACCTTAAATAGTAGTATTAAATACTGTTTAATTAAACTATCGTTTCTGTTAAATTTACAAGAGTTGAGATACGCCAATTTTGACATAAACCGCAGTAACATTTCATTTTCATATCGCATTATTCCATACAAATTGAAGCAGTACAAGGAATTTTTAACGTCTTCAAGGAGATAACACCAGATGCAATATACTTCGTCACGGTGAATGCAAGGTACAACATCCAATTAATAGATAAATATAATACGTGTTATTAAATTATGTTATTTGTAATAGTAGCCCTAGTAGCCTGGGATTGTTAAAACTTGAATATCTTTTGAAATAATTTTTATATCTTAACATTCGGTTTCGATATTACAGATGGGCGACATATACATATCATCACTCGACCCCTATTCCATTTTAAATTTTGATACAATACCGCCCTCCGTTGTCAATATTTGCAACCAAATAGAAATTTTACTTCAAGAATGTATTACATTATATATTATCATATTAATGACCCAAAACCTCTCATTAAACCGATCATAAGTTAGCAAGGGGGAGGACACTTTAAAAATAATATATCTATACACAATTTCAACGTTAAAAACATTACTGGGAGAATATTTGAAATAGGACAACTTTACGTTAGTGTTTTGAGGGTGAAATAGTGCTTTTTGTGTTCACCTTCTACAACAAGAGATACAGTGACGAACTTCGAGATACTGTAACTCGAATACCAAAATATTCATAATTGTATGGCTTTCATCACGTATTGACAAGTCTAGAAGCAAACATACTAAACTCATAACAAGGCCTAGGATACTATAATCGAAAAAAATAGATATATTTTATTTAGGAAGCAAATATACAGAATGGCCCATCGAAATCGAAATAGATAAATTATCACTAAAACGGTGATTTAAAAAAAAACCGAAAAACCTCTTAACTGTTTCCCCATACCAGGGCTACTCCTTTCCTTATTATTATAGGGAACTGGAATCGAGTAATACTCCTCATTTGAAAGGCAAAGGAAATTCTGTTTACAACACTATACTTGCTAGTCTTCACTCATACCGTGAACAATAACGCGACGTAAAACGTTTATTCAACTTTTAATTCTTTTTTGCAGAAATATACAGAAATAAATGAAAGCTTTTGCATTGCAAAATTTCGTTGTCATCGCGGCCTATTATGATTTTTTTGGCGAAGTTAAAAATACATTTTAGCTTTCGGTAACTTTATTTAACTTCATCAGAAAATCAAGAAAATAGAAAAAAATAGAATAAAGTTACCGAAAACTAAAATGTATTTTTAACTCGTCAAAAAAAAATCATAGGTGGCCACGATGACAACGAAATCTTCCACGCAATAGGTATAAACACTACAGCCAGAAAACGAATTATTTCTAATTATACTGAACTTTAATTACAAAAAAAAACAATGGGAAAAAAATCTCGTACTCCTTTTAAAATGTATTTATTTGAAGAACCAAAGCATTAAGAACTTAAGCAAATAGCAAATAACCTTATTAAAAACATTAACGAATAAAGACAAATCTATTGAAATTGAACACAAAGAGCTAGCATATTTCTCAATTTCATGAAAAGACGTTATTTATTGTTTAACAATGTCTATGTACATTTTGAGTGTACTTCTGTCCTTGAAAATTAAAATGGTTAACTCAATTATATAAGAATTGAAATAATTGAGATATGCTTCGTACAATTTTTTATGTGTGGTCAGTGATTAGTTGCAGTGACTTCTTAAGCTGTATCCCTTGTTTGTGGCAGCATTATACCGCCTTTTATAATGCCTCGCTGTTAATCACTTTGCTCCCAACAGTGAATGGTAGGTCGATCGGAATTCAATTCTGTGAGAAAACTGTCACCGTCGGAGAATTGAAACTCGGCTACTATCGTTCCCACATAACGATAGTGTTTGCCATTTAGAATTTTGTAAAGTGATAAGTAACTGCGGAATTAATAATCAAAATTTCCTTCTTAGTATTTGCTTTTCTGACAAATGCTCGTTTATTTAAATGATGTAATTAACCGTCATAATTGCCGCTATTGCTCAGATTTCAATCCGCAAATATTTCGCGCAGAACAATATTCCCAAAAATTAAACGTGTCGGTTAGAATTTGTGGTCATAAGATTGTCGGACTTTCTTCTTGGATAGTGATTTGGAATTAAAATTTAACGGGCTAGTCTAATCGAACTGTGGCGACGTATTACCGATAAATGCCGTCAAAATCACTGCATAAATAATCAAAGTATACGCCGACGTTTTGAGCAGAACTTGTTTCATTGTGTGGAAGTTGGCATTAGTTAATTCGAACATTTACCAAGCTGATATGAATGGCCTGTCTATATACTGCGTATTCAATTGCTTTATTTCAATCTTTTCAAGTATAGTTGCACTTTCTTATCCATTTTCTACTTTTTTTAACAGCGTTCAGTGAGTATAAATAGTAAAAATACAGAAACTATACTACATAAAAAGAAGGTAGCCTCGGAGTGAAAATTACGTTAGAAGATAATTTATAACTGTGTGCACACAAAAACAATTTGATATATCTCATTTCTAAAAACTACGATTCGATATTCATCTGTTTCGTTTTCGATTGCTACCCTATATTAATTTATTCCACAGATTTGAGCATTACAAACGTTGAATATGTATATTAAGAAGGTAAATCTACCAAATAAATTATTCGTTAGAAAATCATGCTATTAAATTTAATTCGTTGATTGGCAACTGAACTTCAAGTAAACATAAGCCTAAATGGAAACTCTTCTTTATCCATAAAATTTTTGCAATGTTCTGTATTTTCGAAATATAATTATTCTCTTACAAAATCGCAGAACTGTAAATAGACCATAAGCAGAAAGACATAGAAATTATTCTCAGACTTTGCTATCGATTCAAAATACCCGAATTAAGTTTATTCGTTCATTTTATTTTGCTACTCTACAAGTTATTCTATTCGGAGATCTATTTTGAAGTTTATTCTGTATAATTTATTTATTCCCAAATTCGTAATAAAGGCCATATAGATAAAGGAAAATACTCTTGTATAATACGTATTATCAGTTAATATTTTATCAGTAAGTTGTATGCGTGCTCATGTGTGAAAGGAAAATTCTCTTGTACGGTACGAATCTTTACTATTGATACGGATTATCGTATAATCCTATACGAATCATTTATGCGTTTATACGAATCCGTATCATTTTGGAGTCGTACCGCCGCTTGATATGAATCGGAATCGGAGTCATCTTTAGTACTATACTGGTAGCAACGGAT
>CM043017.1:82400780-82502324 GCA_023690525.1 Holotrichia oblita | reverse complement strand
ATTTATGGGGAGTGGGAACTGGAACTTACCTATTACTCCTAAACATACGTTAAACCCAAAACAATCTTGATACGCCTTCTCTTTCAATAAATGCAAGTTGTTTTGAGGCCAATATCGAGAGTTTTGCCCATTGAATGCTCATAAATTCATAAATCTTGATTCGTGGGAAATGCTAATTCTACGTATTAAATTGTCGTCTACGATTTGATGTAGTAACCAATTACAAAAATTTTATCTAGGATCATGATCTACGTCATATAAATGTTGGCTAAACTTATACTTGTAACTTTTGTATTCGCGGCTTATATAAAGCACGCCCTACTTGTTGCAAATATAACGCTACAATTTCGTTGATATTCACCAAAAACTAATAACATATTTACTAAAATTCATTACATGTGTTTCTTTTCTTATGTATCGCTTATTGTATGCCAAAATTGCCAAAAATCATCCAATCTACTAAGTACTTAGTAATTTTGACGATTACTGACAGTTAGTGAACTTTTCTATCAAGGCACACCTATCGATGTAGATATCGTCAGCCTCATTAATCTGTACACTAGTACACTGTAATAATTATACTTTTCTATTATTTTGTATAAATAACTTGACATACTGTTAGTATAAAATAAAAAGCAAACTAAAAGAAATAATCATAAATATGTATTCAATAGCATGTTATTGGTTTTCACTAAAAATTAAGTTTTCTCCGTTACTTTGGAATAAAATGTTATTGTGTGATATATTAACGTATTCTGAATTTCTCAGCGAATCAGAATATTACAAAAAAACAAACATAACTGTATTTAAAAATTGATGTTACTTCCTGTCAAACCGAAAACGACAAAAATGGCAGAGTTACATTAGAAGGTGCGTGACACAGTATATCTCAATTTTAAATATCAAGTAAATCTATTATCTGATAAAAAGTTATAATTTGTTACCTTATTCCGTTATATTTTTTTATAATTTTTGCTTTTGTTTTATTTTTGTATTGTACATATTTACTTAACTATGACGCGGTCAATATCCGGAAACACCCATAACGATTTTTACTTTCGGTTTGGTATGTTTATGTTCCTACTAAATTAAAAATAATGAAATAACATATCGAAAAATCCAAAACATAGCAGCCGCATTTCTGATGGTAAGCTATGAATTGAGTAAACTTTGAACTAATTCCCCAAAAAAAAGCTGTTTTGAGAATAATTCATACTTTTTGGACCACTAACAATAATGATCTGATGAACTTAATGATCTGTGTTTAAAGCATGGATTATTGTTAAAAAATCTCCTTAACTCTCAGATTGGCAGCGAGTGGTTAAATTAATTGATTTTTAATCAACTGATTTAAACACAATCGTTAATCTACATCAGCCATCGATTTTGTTAATGTAAATATTGCCTGCATCTTATATAGAAATAATTCCAGCAATCGATTGTTGCAGACGGAACCATTTATACGTCATATATAAATATTCCAAAATATAAGTTTTTTTACGAGTACTTTACGATGCCATAGTAAAGTAACCAGGCAATGTAGACAGCCGTTCTCGACGCTAAAATATACTCCAACATGTTGTTTAAACATATCATGAATTGTAAATGATATCCGAAAAATCGAGTGGTTTTTAGAATAAATGTCCGCTATGGAAATTTTTTTTAGAAAAAATCGAATAACTACAAAACGCCCGAACCAAATTGAAAAAACTAAAGGTATTTATAAAGCTTAAAGATAGGTAACCATAACAATTATGTTCGCAATAATTCTGTTTCAGAACGGCACAGCCGTCATCGTAAATATTTACATAACAATGATTCATTTTTTATTTTCACACGTTTGAATGTAAAAAATCTTAGTTTCATTTATTCTGGCTTGTTGTAACTTGTTTTGAAAATCACGATCTAACAAAAAAGAAGTTATCAATACTTTTTATTTCAACGCATCGTCTTGTACTATCTTTTACTTATTTCAAAATTATTTGTTCCAGAACATCTGATTATAAAGATTCCATTCCATACATATACTCTTCAAACTCGACGATGTTGTGTACTTCAATAAGTGAGTGATCATATGAACTAGACTGATTTCTATCTCTTAATTTACTTATCCTAAATATTTCTCAGCACCAAATGTACAGAATGTCAAGAATGCAATACACTGCGTTGATCATAATGATAAAAAGCAATGACTTATTGTATACTTACACACTTGATACACTTTTACATATAATTACATAGATGATAACTATCAGCCTTAATATGACTTATCACTGCCAATTTGAAATTGATTAATGAATGCCATGTGGTGCCACTACTTACGCTATCTGCAGCATCTTTGTTTGACATATAGTAAAGGCAGCCTATACAAACATATAACCTACAGAAATACTCATTTACTGTAATAACACTAATTTGTTAACATGATTTTTACTAAAAATTTCAAATATTGCGTGGTAGATTTCGTTGTCGTAGCAGCCTATTATGATTTTTTTAGACGAATTAAAGATACATTTTTAGCTTTCGGTAACTTTATTTACCTTCATCATTTGTAAATTTACAAATTTAGTGGTTTTTTTCTGATGAAGGTAAATTTATTCGTTTGTCAAATGTCTTTGTTATTTGTTAGTTATTTTAGTGTATCAGACTCTACAAGTAATAATGATATAAAATAGTCTAACCCTAATACAATGTGACTGCACGAAGAACTATATATTTACCGAAATTTATTCGACATCATCTAACGTACATATTTACATTAGAATCTCAATTAACAAATATTAAAAAATTGACGTTAGATTAATGTCGTGCGATTTTTTATTCAAATGTATCCAATTAGGTAAGGAATATCTTTGAAAACCTAAATGCTAAAATTCTATAAACCAACACAAGAAAGGACGACGCATAGACACTGTTAATTAAAAAACTACAACTTATTCAATCAAATACAGCTAAATATGATCTACATGTGAAAATATTTTTAATTTTATAAACTCATTGTTTAGATCACTGGTGCTATGGCTACAGTTTAATAGACAAGTTCGGACATTTGTAGAAACATGCGTATTAATATATCTATATTTTGTGACCTTTACGTACTTATCTTTCAATTCGTGAAATATTTCCACTTGTAGGTCAATATATTAAATGTCAATTTCTTCCACTGAAGAAGTCTTATTAACGAAAACTTAATATTATATATTCTGGAATAAATTGGTATTTAATTAATTGTTGTTTTATTGACCTACAAGTCGAAATATTTCAGGTATTGAAAGATAAAAACATACGATGTCAATAATAAATGTACATTCATTTCCTACGCCATCAACGAACGTATACAGGGTCATTCACGGAACTGGTTCGTTAGAACTTTTTGATGTTCTTGAAATTCAACAAAACTTGTAATTATATCTGATATCATTTGTATTGTTCTCATCAGCAAAATTATTTGCGCCATCGTACCACTTCCGGTTTATCGAAAGTTGACGTCAACTTTCTTAATTTAAATAGCATGATATATTTTTAATGAGCTTTTCGTATCGGGCATACAATTCTGCATCAAAACTCACTAAGACACCATATGTTAAAAATCAGCTGTCTTTAAGTTATTAAATTTTTTCAAATATAGGGCCAATTGCAACGTTATGTTCAAAATTCTGTATTTCTGGAGGTATTGCAGCGAAAGACCACATATTTGGTATGTTATTAGCCGAAATACCATACATCAAAGTGACTTTCATTGACCTAAAATTCGTTGAAATGAACGTTAATTTTGGATGATCCTGTATAAATTATTATAAATCTTAGGACGCAAATTTGATGTATGCTATTTCGGCTAATAACGTGCAAAATATAAGGTCCTTAGCCGCAATGCCTTCGGAAATACAGAATTTTGAACATAACGTTGCAATTGGCCTTATATTTGAAAAAAATTGAATAACTCAAAAACGACTGATTTTTGACATAGAGGGTCTTAGTAAGTTTTGATGCAGAATTGTATGCCCGATAAAGAAATTCATAAAAAATATAGCATGCTATTTAAATTAAGAAAGTTGACGTCAACTTCCGGTAAACCGGAGGTGGTACAATGGCGCAAATAATTTTGCTGATGAGTTCAGATATCAGTTATAACTACAAGTTTTCAGAAATGTTGAATTTCAAGAACATCAAAAAGTTCTAACGAACCAGTTCCGTGAATGAACCTGTATATGGGCTTTAAAATAAAACGTTTTAAGAGAATAAACGTATGAGCAAATATACATTGCATTATGCTGGGTATCCACCAAACAAATTTTCGACTCGATTTTTGACTTTCGAGTAAATGACAAGTTGGGTGCAAATTCAATTGAACGTAAAGCGACTATTAACGCATCCACATGAAAAGTCTATTTAATTGAGATGAGGTACCTATAAGTTAGCGATTTTGTAAGGCTTTGCATACGTTTGTTATAATTACACGTTTTCCTTTTTAAACTAGTTTTTACCCAATACCACTGATGTATCTTTTTACGTCTATTTATTAAAATGTAACATGCGAATAAGCGAATACTGGCAACAATACAATAAACAAACTAATTTTACAACTTAAGTTTTTTAGTGTGGACGGTATTTCGACTACCGGACCTGTAATAATTAAGCAAACTATCTGTTATCGAACAGAAAGGGTTTTTAGTTGAATTGGTATAAAAGTGAAAATATATTCGATCTGCAACTGACTTGTCATTCAGTTGAAAATTTCAAGTCAAAAATCAAAAATCTGTTTGGTGGATACCCAGTACTACATACATTTTTACAAGAAACATTTTCTGTATTTCTGCTATTCATAGATATTTAAATATAATTGTACGACTAAACTTAACATTACTGAATATAAGATACATACAATAGCTAAATTGCCATGCAAAACAGCATAACTTCTAAGCCAATTAACACACAAGTAGCAATTCGACAAAATCATTCATTTTTGTTTTATAAAAAAGATATGTAAATACGTCAAATGAAAATTAATTTTCTATTAGTTCTTAAAATAGCGAAACTGATTATCATTGCAATAAAATTTTTATCTGCAGCAATATTACAATGTTTGTCATTTGTGATAACTTTGAACGGTACTTATATATATTAATAAAAACGTTCGTTAAAAATTGCCTTATTTCTAGAGGCTAAAATAGGTAGTTATATTAAAAAATATATTACCTGCCATTTTAAGAAGAAAAAACACTAAAATATTCTATCCGGATTTTTCTCCCGTCTTTTACGCGTGCATCCGGAGAATTACTGAAACCACACTACATCGCCAAGAACGACAGTTTTCAGAAGAGAGATTACGATTCTTTTTTTAGTCATGATAATTACTTAATAGTGACCCTTGATAATATTGCAAATTAAAAATTTGATTAGAAAACATTTATATCAGGCGCGATACTGATCCGCTACAACAACAGAACTTTGAAATATTGTATGAATGAATGATATACAGACATGTGTCTGTACTTTTATCTTTCGCGCACACGGCATAGTTATTATAACACACACAAATATTAATTTATAATTATAGAAGAACGCAGATAACAAAGATTGATTTACCACTGCACTGCATTTATGCATTACTTAAATAAATCAAATATGCATCAAGGTAAGTATTACAATCAAATTAACATTAGTTTCAGGCTACCTATTTATAACATTGCAATTCTGTTAATTGTTATAAGGAAATAACCGTATTCAGATGACTATTTTGAAGTTTAAAGTTAATCAAAAGCAATCATACATTGCTTGTTACAAAAGTATTGAAATATAAAAACGTACTATTAAAATAAATCACTGTTCTCATAATTAGAATATAATGTTCAACTTAAAAATTATCGACTTCGCAGATTTCTAAATATAAAACAATGAAAGAATTTTGTGAAGAAAGAAGTGAAAGAAGCAATATCCACAATTTCAGAGACACGGTTGAATATAACAGAGAGAATGTCATTCACGCGTTATATAGCAACCAAGATGGGGTGGACGATTGTAATTAAACGATGAGAAGTTTTGAAAAACTTTTCTGGCATTTGATTGAGGGCTACATGGACTACGTTTTAAAAATATTCTCGTTATACAGGTGATCGAACCATTTGTTGACGAACCAAACTTATGTTTTTTTTTTAATGGAACACTCGGTATTAGAATATCCCAATCGATTTTGCTAATCAATATAAACAATTTGATATAACATTAGTTGAGTCTAAAACCCAGAGTTACGGAGAGAAAAGCGATGTTCACAATGTTCGTCCATTTTATATCAATACCGGATATGAATATTAAAAAATTAAGTGTATCATTGAATGTGCCATACTCTTCGATAAAACAAAGGTCTACACTCAACTTGAAATTATTCACCATAATACAGGGGGATCGAGTTTTGTAAATCCAATTCGAACTTACTTTTTTCAAATGGAACGCCCTGTATATTATTTTTCTATGTTAAAGAGCACTTTATCAGCTTTCCAAAAATGCCATACATGTTACCCTTTTGACTGACGGTTTTTAAGCAAATTGACCGCAAATGTAATTTTTTGAAATTTGTTACGTTTAAAGATTTAAAGTCATCAGACGATGACGCATGCATATAGTCCATAATAAACAACCAAAAAAAAACTCAATATGCACAAAATATAAAAATGTTATGTAGATTTAATGATAATGAAAAACATTGATAACAAAAATAACAATATTGGTAACTATTAAACAATACTACAATAGATGTACAAACAATTCGCCGTTTAAATGCAGACACATTTCGAGCCGGCTGATAAATGATAGCTTAACTTTTTGTAAAATGCGTTCCGAAATATTGTAAAAACTCCGCCTTAATCTGGCTTTCATATGCTCTACTGTTGTAGGAATATCTTTATAAACATCATATTTAACATACTCCCACAAAAAAAAAATCTATTGGTGACAGATCGGGTGATTTCGGTGGCCACGCAATTGGTCCACCGCGTCAGATCCAGCAATTTGCTTTCCAGTTATGGAGATAAGCTCTTACGTTTCTGTCGTAATGAGGGGGAGCTCCATCGTGTTGAAACCTAAATTGCTCTCTTGCTCTCAAATTTAGAGTTTCTAGAAGTAGTGGCAACTCATTTCTAAGAAAATTTAGATATGCTTCGCCAGTTAACCGTTCTTCAAAAAAGAAAGGTCCTATTACACGCGAGCCAATTATTCCACCCCAGTCGTTTATCGACCGTTTATTTTGATTGCCAATTTGACGAATCCAGTGTGGATTTGCTACAGAATAATATGCATGTTATGTCGGTTAACCATTCCATTGCTTTTAAAAATAGCCTCATCAGTAAACATTACATTATCGATGAAATTTGGATCATCCCAAATCTTATTTAAAAGTAAAATTGAGAATAATTCTCTATTAGCATAGTCGTGATCATAAACTTGCTGGTGCAATTCCATATGGCCTAAGTTTACTGAAGACCTACTGAGTAAAGACAGCAAGACTGTCAAAATGATAGTAAGTCTGATGACCGGTCATTGCAGACTGAATAGCGATATGTTTAACAAGGGCCTGGCAGAAAATGCTCTCTGCAGATTCTGTCAAGAGGAAGATGAAACCCCAGTTCATGATTTGTGCCACTGTGACGGCCTAGCGAAGACAAGGTTTCTAGTAATGGGGGTAGAGAACCCCACAGCCAACGGCTACACAAAAGAGCCGCTCTCAAAAATAATAAGTCTGATTAAGAAGGCGAAACTAGAGAGCGTTCTCTAAGGTAAAGGGGATCACAATAGACCTGTAAAGGTCGCGGTGAAGCAGGCCAGCATGCCACCCCACTCCTAACCTAACTTCCATATGATATGGATGATATTTATATTTTTTTAATCCTTTTAATGCTGGTACGTTCAATGCCAGACACTCTTTCAATTCCAGAGGTACTTTCTTGAGGATTTTCTTCAACTGCTAATAACACCGTCAACTAGTTTGCTTCATTTGTGACGGGTTTGTTAATTACTTTACTTATGTTTTGTAAATGCAACGTTTCCTGTTTGTTGAAATCTCTCCAATAAACTTCGAAATGCATCAGGTCTTGGCTTTCTTTCGTATTCCGGATATTGGAATGCATATATTCTACTAGCCAACAGTGGCAATTTTTAGCATTTGCCCAGTATAAACACCATATTTACCAATTCTTCTGTAGTTAGAGTCATTTCTATTGAATAATTAATAATAAATCAAGAATAAATCACAAATAGAGATTTTAATGTTTTGACAGGGATGACAGTAACTGATTCACTTGCTAGGATTTGCAGCATCTTTATTAAAATACCAAGTTGATGAGTTTTTTGAAGACTTTAAATGTTTAAACGTAACAAATCTCAAAAAATTACATTTGCGGTCAATTTGCTTAAAAACCGTCAGTCAAAAGGCTAACATGTATGGCATTTTTGGATAGCCGATAAAGTGCTATTTAATATAGAAAAATAATATACAGGGTATTCCATTTGAAGAAAGTAAGTTCGAATTGGATTTACAAAACTCAATCATCCTGTATAATAGTGAATAATTTCAAGTTGAGTGTAGACCATTGTTTTACCGAAGACTATGGCACATTACACACATTTAAAAAACACATTAAATATAATTTTTTAATATTCATATCCGGTATTGATATAAAATGGACGAACATTGTGAACATCGCTTTTCTCTCCGTAACTCTGGGTTTTAGACCCTACTAATGTTATATCAATTGTTTGTATTGATTAGCAAAATCGATTGGATATTCTAATACCAAGTGTTCCATTAAAAAAAACATAAGTTTGGTTCGTCACCGACTGGTTCGATCACCCTGTATAAAATAAATATTTTTGAAACGTAGCCCATGTAGCCATCAATCTAATTCCAGAAAGGTTTTTCGAAATTCCTCATCGTTTGGTTACAATCGTCCACCTCATCTTGGTTGCACCACCCTGTATATCCAGTTTTATAACACTGGAATGAAATTTTGTCTATACACTTTATGCAACAACAATTTTATCATTAATTATATTATTCATTCGTTTCTATTTATGTTTATCTAAGATGGTGCATCTATTCACAAACAGTCAAATTACAGGAAATGAAAGCATAATGCATCTACTGAGCATAATATATTGGAATATGTATGTATATCAAGTAGGAATATGTAACATTTTTAAACTAAAAACGGCGAAAGCTTGAATTATTATACATTTATTAAAAAAAAATTGATTTTATTAGGAGTTTATCGGTATTATTGCCTTAAATACATTTGCATTATAAAAATGTTTATATGTTTAACGGAAGAAGAGAAATATTCTCGTATATTGTTTAAGAAATTATATTTGAAATAAATTGATATAGTAAATTTTTGTGCGCATCTGGTACCTTAAAGTATACATATGTACAGTCTATTCCAAAATTAATGTCGCTTGATGTGATGGAAGATTCATTACAACTTCCGTTGCGAAACGAATGCATCAATATACATACATCAATATAGATTCTTTGTAGGTTTGGTAAGAAATTCAAATCTATTTTACAGGACCATTCATATCACTCAATTCAGAGTGAAACTGCTTTGCAACATGGTTTTGACACATAAACACTGAAACAGTTACCTATCGTCTGGTTTTTTTAATAGTACATTTACGAAGTAAATATGATCGACACATCAATTTTCGGAATACTTTAACAAAATTGATTTTCCCTTACTCGTATTCTCGTATTATATTTTTTAAACTTTATTTCAAAGAAAAAATTATCGGATTTGGAAACATATCGCTGGAGAACTTCAAAGACCGATGCTGTAAATATCTGCTCTGCATATCAATCATAAAAATCTACTAGCAAATTCATACTTCGGATAATTTTAACAAATAACAAACTGATCTTTCAGTAGTCAGCATGCAAAAAGGAGCCATCGTTCATTTAAAATCGCCTAGACCAGTGACAAACACATATACAAAATCATTGGAAATATAATTACAATACGATATAAAAAAATCGCCTTGCAGTTTTAACTTTCGAATGAAATGTCGTGTCACTATAGAAAAACACATGTCCGTTTCTATTTTTCATGCAGAAAAAAATGCTCTTAAAAATAAATGAAAATTACAGTAACATTTTACATCAAATGTCATAGTAATTTATTTATTACTGTGATTATCATTTATATTTTACACTTTTTTGTAAAAAAATATTCTTCATAGTGATTTTGCTGTATATGCGCTGGTATTACTATGTTTCCCAGTAAACTTGCAGTTATAAAGAGTAATCACAATATAAGTAGATGGGAATTGAGAAAAATAACTGCAATTTAGTAAAAGTACTTCAATTTTTAGTACTTTTACGCTGAAAATCATATATGTATATCTGTGTACATCATGACTCATTGCATCACCCCTAATATCAGTGGCTCTGATTGTATATAGGCAGTGAGTTACATTGTAAAATTTGTAAGATCTGTCCAAAGAGGCCAATGAACAAGGAATAAATGAAGAAGAAAACAGAATGCTCTGTAATCAATGTTTTGAGATCTTCACAAATGATGAATTGGATCTTTCGATTAACGGCTTAAAATTTGGTATTTGTTAAGGACTCAAAAACTTTTAAAACAAGCATTCTTTTTATTTTACATATATTTGCTATATATTCAGTATTTTGTTAAATTAATATGTCTAAATCTCACACTTATGTAATATAATGTAAATAAGCAAAATCATGATAACGAATTAATAGAAACAAGAGCCACCGATAGGATATAATTCTAAAAATGCTAAGCTTCGGAGCTAAACTCGAAACTACGTCGTAGCGATGAAAAGAAGCGCGCGCCAACCCGTATTACAGGGATGACGTGCTATTTGACTTTGCGCGGTTTGTTAATGGTATAGCCGCCCACGGACTTGCCTGTGCTGATCGCGATACGCATACGAGTGTATACTCATTGGATTCATTGCGTTCAGCACACGAACCGTGGTTCGTGGAATCGTCACTATTATAAGGGGTCAGTGGATGGAGCATAGTAAAAGGCGCAAATAGACGCATATGAAAATATATACGAGAAATTCGATATTCCTGGACGTAGTTTTGAGTTGTATCGTGTTTTACGCGGTAGTGATAAACTATTGAACTGATTATTCACTTTCTCCCTAGTTCAGGAATCGCTCCGATAAATATATCCTTTTGGCTCGTTAAATACAAGAAGTACATAAAGTACACATTTAAAATAGCGTTTAATACGCAGGAAAGAGAGACATTATTTGTAAATATTATTTTATATTCTTATACATTACATTGAGAATTATTATTTTGTGTCTTTCATGTACAAAGAACTGGAATTTATGTTTTATTTTTATTTCTTTATTACAATATATGTATTAAAATAAACTCACTCGTTTATTGTGAAAAACCCTTACACTAGTAGTATTTCTCCAGTAGCTAGGTCCAATAAAACAATTGGACCGTAACAGTATTCATGGCGTAAGAGTTCCAACAGAAGAAGTTGCACCGATAGAAACAAATATTCGGAAGAAGTATACGCTAAGAACAGAATTTTAAAAAGTGTTCGTGTTACATATTCAAAGATTAGTAAGAAAGAACTTAAAATTGTTAAAGGTCTCAGAGAGGAAGAAACAGGATGGTCATTATGGATAAATCTGAATATTGCATGTGAATGATTACTTTATCATCCGGATCATATTTGTCAATTGTCGCATACTGAATCTGTTCATTCAAACGTCGAAGGAAAAGGTGACCCCTAAAATGTTTAACAATTTTTTCACCAAATTTGAAAAACACGAAATAACTATCAGGTTAGTCTATACAACTATTATTCAAGTAATATATAATGGGACTAATATACAATATTGCCCCACTATTACTTATTTAATTCCAATGTAAACTTTTTAATAGTAAACATAACATCACGTAAATGTAATATAACTAGTTAAATTAGGCAAGGCATTTGCATTATCGTCAAATTAATGTATGTACTACATACATGTACAAAAGAAGAATATGTATACAAGAACGGCAAAACGCGTTCCACTAAATGAATTACAAATAATTCGCCTAACATCTGTGAAGCAATGTCTTTAGTTAAAAAATCCAATTTTCTAATTTAATTATGTAAACAAAAAGTATACATTGTTGATAATTGAAACATTTTTACAAAATCGAAAACTGAGATTGTTTACTGAATTGCTTGTTATTTATCACTGCATAACTGCTAAAAACACATTGGTTAAGTGCAATACATCACTTTCGTGTATTATGTATTACATATAATGAAAGTTCTAATGTAGCGAGAGATATGAATGTTGCAACTAAATGCTCATACCTCATACTTAAATATACAGCTGTGTGCGAAATAATGCAGTGTATGTAACATTTTTTTAATATGTTAATTTTCAAAATACGGGCACTAAAGTATGTAGATGGAAAATAAACTTTTTCTGTGGTGGAAGTTGAGTTGAATTTACATTAGTAAAAGAAAGAATGTAATGTGCTAATCCAATATTTAAAATTTGGTTTGATTATCTGCAACGGTTCCAAAGTTATGAATTTTTTTAAACTACGAAATAGGGTCGAAAATTGTTTGCAACTGTAGCAGCATGCAGTTTTCGCCTTTATTTCGATTCGAATTACCTACACATGCAGTATCAGTTTGGATAGAGGTTAGAAAATCTCAAAGTAAAAAGATACACTTGGAGATTACAGAGAACAATTCTTATGAGAATAACCTGCGGATATCGAGCAATTTCTAAACCGACAATACAGGTGATTACCGGGACTTCACCCTTCTCATTGTAGGCGAAAGAGAGACTTGTACTCTACATTTTCTAATGTGGAGAGTTAAGAGCGGCGGAAAAGCACCTTGATTAAATGGCAAAATTCCTGGAGTAAGATAACAACAACAGTTGAATGGACCGATTCCTGACACAATTCTATGGGTGCAATATCCACGTAGAAGAACTGACTATTGCCTTATGCAGCTTCTGCCGGGACCGGTAATTTTCGAAGCTACTTGTAGCCAATGACAGAGGTGAATGACGATAGCTATTCACACGGCCATAACGTTGATACACCTGCTCAGGCTACTTTAGGATGCGTAAAGCTACGGTTTCCTAGGACTGTCGGTGGCGGACGACGGAACCGATAGCGTAGCGGAACCGAGTGAAATTCGGTCGCGGAGGTGGAGTCCTAGGTCGTGTAGTTTTTAAGATTTCCGTCGTAGTTCATCGTTTGTTGGCCATGAAGGTATTGAAAAGAAAAATATGTTTTACTTCTGCTTGAAGAAGAACCAGAAGAGGAAAATTGCGCCCTTCATTTACTTAATTGTCGAAAACCTTATCTGACTGCCCAAACTACGCGCAATAGTTTTTCATATATTATTTTTCAATGTTTGGTCTTTGTAACTTTTTAATTTGCAATTATACAAGGCTGGATGTTCTTTAATTAAGTTTATTAAGTGTTCTTCTTCAACAAAAGACAGTTTTGGACTATTCATTTTCGTTAAAATTCCGTTCCGCTCTCGGTTGAAATCAACCATCGACTGAATAGAACCGACTACCGAAACCGACAAAAGTGAGCGGAAATTTTTTTCGGCGTCCGACCGACTCTAGGAATCCGCCTTCATTTAAAAACGTACATCTAATTCCAGCGGATTTCAGTCGCGGTGGATTTCGGCCGACCGATGCTTCTAGGAAACCGCACCTTAAGACGTACAAATAAGAGAAATGCATTGAACTTTGAGGTAATCAAAGAACTGTCTAGATGGCACATTACACGGATAACGATAGAAAGCGAAGAAAACTATTCAAAAATACACAAGTTTATTACAAAAATTTTGAAAAAACAGGAAAGATAGGGTAAAGTGCATAGAGTGAGTAAGAGACAAAAGAGTAAATTGTTTAGGGTGATTCTAGTGTCGATAAATGTCTGGCGCTGGAGAATTTTCTCTACTATAAAAAAAAATAAAAAACAGAAAACTCATTATTAGAATTATGTTAACATTTTATTGAGATAGTTTGTGGTATTTTGATTGCAATAAAGCATAGTATAGAATATAGTAATTTTGAATATAATGAAGTAATTTCTTATAAAGTACTTTATATTAGGTGCAAATACTGCTATTTGTTAATTTTGCTCCAATGATTTGTTGCTTCTAATCGATAAATATCTCATTGAATTTTTTATCAGAAGCAGTAGATCCATTACATCAGATACATCTTTTTTTACGGATTAGAGAGATAATATATGTATATATGCGTATCAGTTATGTATGACTTGATTCTAATTTTTTGGGTCATATTACGGGCTCCGCTGAAAAGATAATGAGGTGAAAGATTTTGTGTAATAAGAAAGCCTTAATATTCAAGAGAAGTGATTTAGAACAGTAACTTAAGAAATTTTATAGAAAAAAGACAAAAGTAGAAAGCTGTAATAGACTAGCTTAAAATTGGATTTAAAAAAATGTTAATAATGTGTTATGGAGATTGAACAATAGTAACAAATAGATTGATTACTAGTACTCAATCTCGATGTATGTATTGTTATTCTACGAATACTTCTGTCAGTCATTGCTTGTGAAACGCGCTATGCATAGTTTATAACTTTTTGAGATTGCAAACTCGTTGCAATACTATTCGTTGTATGCTTAATAAGACTTGTGTGTGAGACTGTGTCATTACACAGAGGTAACGATTATCATGAATGTGTGTGTATCATGAATGTATGTAAAAGTCTGAAAGTAAAATACTTTTATCTGACAAAAACTACTAGAATGCTATCAGCAAATTTCTTTAGAATTAAAAACTTTTAGTCAACTATTAATTAAAAAATATTACGTATTGTTACGTGTCTACGTTGTTTTATTGATCTCCAATTAAAATTATGACAAGGAGAAAAGATAAGTATACGATGTCGATGTTGCTTAGATATAAAATTTGGAATATTTTTCTGAACATCCTTTATAGCGTTTTAAAATTAATAATACTCCATTTTATACAACACAGTTTGCTAACTAAAAATGTTAAGTTTGTATATGCATTGATTTTTTAGGAATATGGTCGTTTATAACAATTAATATAATATTTTTAAACTACGGAATAGAGTCAAGAATTGTTTGCAACTATAGCCGCATGCAGTTTTCGCCTTTATTTCGTAGTTTAAAAAAAAACAACTTTGGAACCGTTGCAGATAATCAAACCAAATTTTGAATACAGTAATCCCTTAACATTCGCGAGGGTTACGTTCCAGAAAACCTTCACGAATGTTGAGTTCATGTTTCTGTATAAATGGGGGGTTACGTTCCATAGTGGTAGATAAAAGGACAAAACATATGTGATTTGTTTTACGGTTTAATAATAATATGTATGTAACGGATGGGATAAATACTCATATTATATTTAGAAGATTTTTACCGGGTAGGCTTGTTATTTACTTAGCACATTACACATGTACTAAAATATAACGTACTTATTTTTTACAAAATTCATTATATTTTATTACTTCAGTTTTACATTTTTTACTGTTTGTTCGCGAATAATCAAATCCAAAGGTCGCGAATGTGGAATTCATCCGCATTTTAATTAGTGCGAACGATCAAAACTCGCGGATGTCAAATTCGCGAATGTTGAGGGATTACTGTATTGGATTAGCACATTACATTCTTTCTATTACTAATATAAATTCAACTCAACTTCCATCACAAGAATGGTTCATTTTCCATCCATACACTTTAGTGCTCGTGATTTAAAAATTAACATATTAAAAAAATATTACATACTTACTACTAGGCTTTACTATGTAAGTTTTTCTCTATACATATAGATTTTTTCTTTTCGTGTCATACGACTGGTAAAGAAATACACTACACTGCTATTATTTCGCACACAGTTGTATCTATGCGTTAGTATCAAATAGAAGCAAACATACATGCCTGTATTTTTGTTTTTTTTTCTGTTATTGTATAGTGCTTCTTTAAAACTAACACAGATTAAAGAAGTGATAGTAAATATGTCATCTAATATTTTATATAATCTTTTATCTAATACAACAGAACGAATTCAAGATTATTAAATCCTGCTATGTAGAACATGTGGTACGAGGACTGTCACAATTCTTGCTTCACGTTGTATACAAGTGGTGTTTACCAAATACACTACTAAACCTCGAATGAGTACCGAGATGCTAAAGCTGAAATAGAATTAAATAATAATACATTATATACGTGAAAGAATTTTTAAACAGAGATGCAAAATAACGTTCAAGTCTGCTGTTCAGGGCATTAATTTCGTAGTATGAAAAAGCCTTGGAGTGGAACAGCTGCAGATCCAGGAAGAAGTTGACCATAAACAAATTTTGCTAAATGCACTCTACGTCGTCACATATTCAGGCACATGCTCACAATAAAAGGAATAATTATGACGTAATATTTTAATACCTTCCGGAATACCAATCAACATATTTTTATTCACTTTATTCATTTAGTTATTATAGGAGACGTTTTTTTGATTATATGCAACTTTAGCATGTATATTTCATAACGTTTTAGTGAACAGGATATGTTGCTTCAAGTTTCTGTAAAAAGAATATCTGTAATTAATAAACATTTCGATTTAAAATTTTGCATATAATGGTTTCATGCTTTTACTTTAAAATATCTAGATTTCTATTTCTTCCAGAAATGCACATCAACTGCCGTCTTTCAAATGAAATTATCAATTTTTTTTATTGGTCTATATTTTCGAGACAAATGTAAAACTATTTCATCTAATAAAGCTTGCCTCTACACTAGCCGTTTTTGAATAAGTTCAAGCTACAAGCTATTATAAACGACGATATTAAAAAAAAAATAATACATATACAAACTTAAAATTCTAAGTATTTATTTAACAAACTGTGTTGTATCAAATGGAATATTATGAACTTTAAAACGCTATACAGGATGTTCAGAAAAATATTCCAAATTTTATATCCAAAGAACATCGACATCTTATTATTTTCAAATAGTAACTAATATTTTTTTACTTTTATTGCATACTACGTTGGAAATTAAAGGCACTATGTATTTACTTCCCTATTGTTAAATATGTAATAATAACATAATAAAAATAATATAACTAATAAAAAAATTAATTAATCTCAAATTATTAGTGATTAGTAAGATTGGGGCATTTCCGCTACAAATATCATTGTGAATTTAAACCCCAGCTATCACAAATCGTGGTCGTCCAAAGTTTCTGCCATTGAATACCTAGAAATGTCGCGACTTAAATTTAAAACAAATATTTCTGAAATCTAATAGTTACGTAGGATGGCGATTATGTCCGCCTAATATAAACAGGAAAATATATGTAAATCACTCAATACCTACCGGATCTACCTTAAACAAAATTGAATTTCCTTCTAGAAATTCTTGTCAAAATAAGCCAAAAGAAAACCCATGTGAAAATTTACGTGTATGATACATTAGTGTTTTTTATACACATATTGTTCTCTGATCTTATATCACAGAAGTTATCGAGCTCAACGTTTTATATTATTATTTCACTATTACTTTTTTGTTTTTATTCATTCTACTTCCATAGCCTAATCGATTCGACAAAATCAAATTTAATACGAATTTTGTAAAAAAAAACTGTAAGGCGATGATATTTAGCTATAGAAAAGCAAATTAGTTCTTCTCGAATGTACTATGCAATAAAACTAAAAAAATATTAGTTGCTATTTGAAAATAATAGGATATCGATATTTTCCCGAAAAAAGTTTGAATTTTTTTTCTGGACACCCTGTATAATTTTATCAAATTTATATGGATTTGATACAGAACAATTTCCTCAATAACTACATAAAATTTTAAATTTGTAGATGCTTTAACTATTTGGAAATATGGCCGTCTGCAATAGCCCACAGCGGTCAATTTTTTACAACAATTGAAATAATTTAAAAACTGCTAGCTTTAGAAGCAAGGTCAGTGTCCCGCCAATACAAAAATACAATCAATAAAACAATGAGTTAATTCCACTTGAAATAAGGAAATTAATACGCATTTCCTGTATAACCTGAAGAAGTAGAAATCTAAAATTATTTTAAAGTGAAAGCGCCTAGTATAAAATCATTACTTGCAAAATTTTAAAAATCAATGTTTATTAGTTCCCTATATATTCTGTCAATCAAAACTTGTTGTGACATACCCCATATACATATCTTTTTTCCTTGTCATAATTTTAATTGCAGATCAACAAGACAATGTAGATTAATATTTTTTATTAATAGTTGACTAAAAGTTTTTAATTCTGAACAACATTATTTGCTGATAGCATTCTAGTAGTTTTTGTCAGATAAAAGTATTTTACTTTTAGACATACCTACATATCGTTCATGATAATTGTTAACTCTGTGTAATGACAAGTCTTATATACTAAGTCTTATTAGGCATACAACGAATACTATTGTAACGAGTTTGAAATCTCAAAACTTTGTAAAGTATGCATAGCGCGTTTCACAAGCAATGACTGACAGAAGTATTCATGCAATAACAATACACCGAGATTGAGCACTTAATACTCAGTAAGCAATCTATTTATTCCAATTATTCAACCTCCATGACACATTATTAACATTTTTTTTATCTAATTTTAAGTTAGTCTATTAGAGTTTTCTACTTTCGTCTTTCGTAAGTTACTGTTCTAAATCACTTCCCTTGAATATTAAGGCTTTCTTATTACACAAAATATTCCACCTCACTATCTTTTCAGCGGAGCCCGCAATATGACCCAAAAAATTTGAATCAAGTCATACATAACTGATAGGTACGCAAACATATTATCTCTCTATTCCATAAAAAAGATGTAATCTGATGTAATGGATCTATATACTACTTGTGATAAAATTCAATGTGATATTTATCCATCAGAAACAACAAATCATTGGCGCAAAATTAACAAATAACGGTATTTGCACCTAATGTAAAGTACTTTATAGGAAACTACTTCATTATGTTCAAAATTACTATATTCTATATTATGCTTCATTGCAATCAGAATACCACAAACTATCTAAATGAAATGTTAACGTAATTCTAATAGTGAGTTTTCTGTTTGTTTTTTTTTTTGTTTTTTTTATAGTAGAGAACAATTAATATATGTATTTTTTGACCTTTATGTACTTATCTTTATATTCCTGATTTATTTCCACTTAGAGGTCAATAAAACAATAAATAATTAAATACCAATTTATTCCATAACATATAATAATATGCTTTCGTTAAATAACTTCTTCAGTGGAAGAAATTGACATTTAATATGTGTCAAATTACTAATAATATAAATATAAATTGCCATGCCTATCAACAAAATTATCTAAAAAACAAAGAATTCATTGATATATCGAATTTTAATTATATTCACAAGTAATAATGAAGGAATAATGATTTAATACAACATTAGAAATTGAAATGATTTGAATTATTCGTATATCAATCTATTTTTTGTCAAGCTCTAACAATTCTGTTCAAGGACTAGGGAAAAACATGGCAAAAAAAACCTAGTCAAGAATTTAATATGTGTCAAATTACTAATAATATAAATATAAATTGCCATGCCTATCAACAAAATTATCTAAAAAACAAAGAATTCATTGATATATCGAATTTTAATTATATTCACAAGTAATTATGTATTAATGTTGTATTAAATCATTATTCCTTCATTATTACTTGTGAATATAATTAAAATTCGATATATCAATGAATTCTTTGTTTTTTAGATAATTTTGTTGATAGGCATGGCAATTTATATTTATATTATTAGTAATTTGACACATATTAAATGTCAATTTCTTCCACTGAAGAAGTTATTTAACGAAAGCATATTATTATATGTTATGGAATAAATTGGTATTTAATTATTTATTGTTTTATTGACCTCTAAGTGGAAATAAATCAGGAATATAAAGATAGTAGAGAACATTCCCATGGGCTTGCGGCTACTAAAAAGCGCCAGACACTTACCGATTAAAACCCCGGATCTCATTCATCATCTTCTCTGTACACTAAAATCACCCTAAATAATAACGTCAGGCGTACCAGGTACTCTCCATTTACTCTTTCGACTCTTACTCACGCTTTACCCTACCTTTGCTTTTCTTTCAAAATGTCCTAATACACTTACGTATTTTTCAATAGTTGTCTTCGCTTTCTATCGTTGCCCGTGTAATGTTCCATCTATGTTTTTTTTTGGTTACCTCAAAATTCAATGTATTTCTCTTATTTGCACGTCTTACGCATCCTAAAGTAGCGTGAGCGGGTATATCAATGTTATGGCAATGTGAATAGCTATGGTCATTCTCTATCCTCTACCATTGGCTACAAGTAGCTTCGAAAATTACCGGTCCCGATAGAAGCTTCATAGCAATAGTCGGTTCTTCTACATGGACATTGCACCCATAGAATCGTGTCAGAAATCGGTCTATTCAACTGTTGTTATTATCTTACTCCAGGAACTTTGCCATTTGCCTTACAGTCCCAAGTGCCGAACGATAGTTTATCATCGAGAATCACAGATATTACATTTCCCGTTTAGAAAGTACAGTGCTTTCTAACATTTTAGTGGCAACGTGCTCTCTCTTTTGGGAACCTTGAAATATCACATTTTGCGCGAGGTTATTTGTACTTCCTTCATATTCCTCTATCCTGCGATAGCTTCGACGGACTTATTCGTATTTAATACTAGATTTCTTCTGCCTCAACGATAAGTACGAGGTCATCAACGTACACAATTGTCATTGCTCGCTCTAATAGTCTAATTCACAGCACGCCGTTATATAAGATGTTTTATAGCGTTAGTTCCAAACACTCTACTTAGATATTGTGTCCTGTCCTGTAGGTTTGGCTGGTTTAATTTTGGTCACGGAATGCATGAGCTCGTCTCCCTCAAAAAAAAAACTTTACACTTTGTTTATACTACTGTTAGAAGCCCCATCATCCATAATTGTAGAAAAGGTTTTTGATCGTTTAATGCTTTTTCAACGTAGGCGGAATATAGAAGCGTAAAGCTTCGCAAAGTGTTTCATATATTTACCCTTCCTCCTCAAAGATCATTTTCCAAGACAGTTGTTTCTTTTGGATATTAATCTTTGAATTCGCTGTTAGTGGTATATTCCGATGAAGCTGTTGTAAGTTTGTTCGAAGTTTGTTATGTTTGTTATGTCTGCTGATCTGACATGGGAGGTTACGCACTTTTTTCTCTTCGCATCTATTTCGCTGTTGGTCTCTGTTTTGTGGCGTACCCCATAGGTCTAATTGAAAATATATGTGATAGTGGTCTGTACGAAATTCGTCAACTATTACCTCTATAGTGGTCAAAGATTTACTTACATTTAACTCTAATTTAGCTGCTCATTACTTAAGTCAAATATTCGCCTATGGCATCAGTGATGGCAAATCTCCACAGAGCAGATTTTGCATTGGAAGGATTGAATTAGGTCTGGAAAATCCTTTATTTCCATAACATATGTGCTAGATTTTATCTGTTAATCAGTATGGTGTTTAACTTTTATTGGTCTTCTCCAATACTAAAATACTTTGATTTAGTATGTAGCAAAAATGCAGTACCTCGTCTTGCATAGGTATCTTATTGAAAACAGAGCAATATAGATTGATTTTTCTCTACCAGAGTAGATGTACTCGTATATTTTATCTTCACAACATTTTAGCAAGTTTAACAAAATCAAATACAAATCTATTGACAGCAAATAAGTGTATAAGAATATAAACACCTATCATTGAAAATACAAAACAAAATATAAACATATAAGTATGTAACCAATAAACTCACAATGAAATAAATTCCGGTATTGACGTGAACATAACTCGTAATAAATAATTATTATCTCCATCAAAACTCTTATAATTACCACAATTGTGCTAAATAATGTTTTCAATTATATTTATATGATTGCAGCATTAATATTGACATTTATTGTGAAAATTCATATTGAAAACTATATTAGTATCCTATAAATTTTCATGCTTACAAGTTAATCACACATTCAATATTAGCGACAGTCCTAGGAGTATTCTTGTAGAATGAGGTGTTAATTGCGTAGTAGTGTACATATGTACACTAAGAACACTTGCTGGTTGGACGACCTGCCGCTGCACATACGTAGGATGGATAGTAGACAGTACTGCAGCATTCACTCACTTCATTGCGCGCGTCAAAATATGTAAACACAGATGCGATTTCTGGGACTATTTTAAAAACGCTGTAGTTGCATTTATACATGTGGAAAAAGCCATCTATTATTTGATGTATTTGAGTAGGAAGAAATTATTTTGATGTTTCAAGTATTTCGAATAAAATAATGCTGTAGTCTTATTAAATTGTTTTGAAAGGTAATTTCATTAGTTTTTTCCGGTGAACTTTTTTTGTGGTTGAACTAAGGTAAGATCTAAACCAAAAGCATATTTAAATAAATAAATAACAATATCAAAGGTTAAGTACTTTTATTTATTTAAAACATAATATAACGAAATAGTTATACGTATACACTTATGTTGAAATCAATAATGAGTCCATCCGCCGTTATTTTGAATAACTTCTTCCAATCTTGACGGTATAGACTCTATTAATTTATGGCAATAGTCGTCACTAACTTCTTCACAGACAGCTTTCTGTCTCTTCGTTCTATAGGGTTTCCCCTCATTCTGTTTTTTTTTATGTAACCCCATAGGTTTTCTATGGAATTAAGATCCGGACTTCATACCGACCAATTTAATAATCTCAAATTATTGTCAGTAATCCATTGTTAGACAACATTAGCCGTATAAATGGGTGAGTTGTCATGTTGGAATGTAAACTGATCATCCCCACACTGCTACAGAAAACCGTCCACTTCTATGTTTCGGATGAACATATTGTGGTGCAAACCTAAAGTTATGGAGATGGGTAACTAGACGCGTGTGGGTGTTTGGGGTGCTTTGAAACGTCGACTCGTCGCTGAAGATTACTGTTTTCCAAAAATCTATAGACATATTCTAATAGTCTAGTGCGAAATTTATTCTGTCTTGACGACTGCGCTCGGAAAGTTCCGTTTTAATAGCAGCACAATAGCTTTTAAGGCCACTTGCTCTCAACCTTTTTCTTGCCGTCGTTACGGAACCGGGAAAGGCGATAGCTGCAATGGCTTCCTTGCAACTTGTGAATGGATGCTCTGCGTAAAATTGCCTTAGCATGGTATCTTGATAAGCGGTGGATGTTCTTCGTTTTGAAGTTTTTGGTTCGTTTACACTGAATGTGATATTTGCCATTTTCTTTCTAAGCAAAAAATTATATTTTTGCTTACCTGTCTATGACTACACAAAGACCGCAATAAATAGATGCAATCGACGTTGTAAATTCATAAATGCAACTACAGCGCTTTTAAAATAGACACAGAAACCGTACATTCATTCATTGATAAGCATCATCATGCATTTCAATATAAGTGTATACTTATAATTATTTCGTTATGTTTTAAGTAAATAAAAGTACCAAACCTTTATTGTTATTTATTGTATAATAAACATGCTTTTGGTTTAGATCTTACCCTAGTTCAACGATAAAAAAAGTTCACCGCAAAAAGTAATGACAAAACAATAAGACTGCAGTATTATTTTATTCGAAATACTTGAAACAACAAACAAATTTCTTCCTACTCAAATACGTCAAATAATAGATGCTTTTTTCCACATTTATAAATGCAGTTACAGCGTTTTCAAAATAGACACAGAAATCGCATCTGTGTTTACATATTTTGACGCGGGCAATGAATGCAATAAGTTGTCTACTATCCATCCTACGAATGTTGAGCGACAGGGTGTACAAACAGCAAGTGTTCCTAGTGTATCTACGTAATGTTTCGAATGCATATGACTTTAGAAAACATTTTTACAGCAGTTGTGAACACATTCTACTACAAATGAAATAAAGATAACAAAGCCTTCCTCGCTTTTGCCTTTTTAAAGGGAGGCCACACTGAATCACTCCGCTAGATACGTATTTCGGAAAATAGGTTATTTTCCGTAATACCTGTATTACTGAATTAAAACAATGGTGCATACATTATATCAAATGAATTTTTTCAACTAGATCAAAAGTTTCTAACGATTCCGGTGTTGCCGAAAATTCCATCAAATTTGATATAAATGGAACAGTAAATACTTATGCGGTTTTAAATTCCCTTAAACTTTTTAAGTACGAAAACGTGCACTCCACCAAAGTTGGCTGATTGATTTTTTAATTAATTGCTGTTTTATTTGACTTAAAACTGGAAGTATAGCTGGGAGTGAACGGTAATTTTTACCAAATGGATGTTCTCGGAGAAACACAAGTTTCTTGTGACTATGCTGAAGTAGAAGCTTAATTTTTACAATAGTTTGGCGGAAATCAATTTTTCAATTACGATTTCTGTTTTGATATTGATAAATCGTCAAACATATAACCAAATGTATGAAGAGCTACATACATAGAAGAAAATTTATTGAAGTCAACAAACAGGACAACTGTTGTTTTCCTCCTATGAAGCGTTGAATCTACTTAATAAAAAACTTAAGCATGGCATTTATGAAGAAATAATTTCATTAGTGACCTGATCAATGACTTGGAAATAGCTTTCAACTGTTTTCAAACATGAAGCGATAAAAATTATCCATAGAAGAAACGGCTGGACCCCAGGGACGAAGAATGAAAAAAATAAGGAAATCATAAATAGTTTAAAAAACAAGGATTGTATCTATAGGAACACCAATAAAACCACCATAAATTTAAATAATAAATACATAAAATAATCAAATATTGTTCTCAATGCATGCACAAATTTGGTCAATAGTAACTTAAATGTGATGTGGCTTCTTAATCAATTTAACAAGTTCAGTTTCAAATACGATATGCGCGGTAAAAATTCTATAGAATTAGTTAAATAGTTAAACCTGTGTAAAATAACAACTACAGATAAATTAATTTTCTTTGACGTCGAGTCACTGTTTTGTAGTATCTGTAGGTACTACTATTTTTTAAGACTGAGACTTTGAAATTTAAAAATTAAAAAAAGCTAAATTGACTAAAATACATATGAAACTAAACGCCTTTTCTTTCAATAATAATTTTTTGTCAAACTTTTAAAACCGGTATGCGGAACCTTTTGTCCCCATTTTTGGTCAACTTATTTATGAACTACTTTCAAAATAATTTAAAATCCTCTTATCTTGTATTGATGTTGTTATTCGACCGTGATTTTGTTATTCAATAAATCTTCTCAAATAAATTTTCCTAAATATCCTAAACACTCAATACCCTTTTATTAATTTCAAAAATTTAAACCAAACATTCTTTAAATTCTCGAACAACTTTAACTAATGACAATAACGCTATTCCTCTTTTAATGAATAAATTTAATCTTCAGCCCGCTTTCTACATCACATAGAAATATGGAATATATATACAGGGTGATTGGTGAGAATGGCCTATTAAAAATATTATGCAAACCGAACGAAATTTTAAAACAAAATTTTGCAATGGGATATGGTTGAATATGAACTATCAGGTGAAAATATTTTTGAATCAATATCACTTCCGGTGGGCATCAACTTCGATTTTTTAAATACCATACTATAAAATAAATGACAAATTCAGCTTCTTTGATAAATTTTACACATATTTAATGTATCATATCCTATACCTAAATACCATTCCTCCTGAGTTATTCGCAATTAAAGAAAAAAGTGACAGATACCGATCTTACCTTATAGTGATATTACGTCACGTAGGAGTACAAGAGACGAATCAAATTTTGCATACGCACAGCTGATATTGTGTAGTTACATAACATTTGAAGTTCTCTTGTGTAACATTATACAGGGTGTTTAAAAACTTAGTTCCTTATAAATAAGTTCAATCTGCGGAAAGTAGATTTTTTTAATGGAAAGATATATATTTTCTTAAATATTCTGATTCTACAAAATATTCTCTTTTAATCCGTATTAGGTGTTCCTATCCTAAAATAGAAGGTGAATAAGTTATAACGATTTAATTAGCCTCCGTACTTAAAACGCTCAGATATGTCAATTTACTGAAGCAAGGGTCTTAGCTTATTTGTTTTACATAGTTGCTTGCCACTTATTTTGAAAAATGAATTCTGATAAAGTAAATATGTGTTAAAGTATAACCGGTAAGTAACTTTCCAAACATATTTTATACTAGATACAACTTGTCACATTGTTTGACTTTCTTCCACATTTTTTCAATGCTTTCAATAGACGGATGAACTTTGAAACTCGTATTACATTTTATTATAACTGGAGCTAAAAATGATTCTGATGATACAGATTCAACTTTATCACACCTTGGCCATCTAAACGAGCTTCCTATTCTTTCTAAAAATGTCATCTTGACAAAACCATCTGGAGAAGTATCTAACACAAGTCCAAATTGCTACCAAGTTTTTAGTCGTCATTTTGAATAAGAACTAGAACACTGTCAGTTATTCTTTGGTCGTCGTTTGCTAATAAATCCTGTCTTTCTGAATGTTTATGGTTTTCCTGCTTTGAGTTATTTTTCGCAAACTCTGCTAAATGTTGTTTTTCAGAACTTATATCAGTGTCGCTATTTTCCATAACAATTTGAATTTTTTTCCAGTTCACTATCTGTAGTATTTTCACTGTCGGAAACATTGATAATTTTTGTTTTTTAGTATTCGCTTTCTGTAATGATTTTGTTAAATTCTAGTCCTTTTTCTTTATTGTCGATTTTCGTTTAATACCTTTCTTATTTTGCTTGCAACGTTCTTCTTCGCATAAACGTTGTAAGACTTCTTTCGGTGTAAGTACCTCACCATATGGGAGTTGTCTTAGCCTGATTTGTTTCTCTTTAGTAACAGGAGGACTGCAATATGTTAGATTTTCTTTACTTTTTCAATAAAAAAGTCAATTGCACTTGGTTTTGTTTGCACAATTTGTGGTGTTGGTTGCATGTTTGATGTTACATCTTCTAAAGGTGTACTACACGTGGAAGACACTATTTTTACAGCAGAGGCATCTTTAAAAGATTCTGAAATGGTTTCAGGAATTTCAGCGTCAGTGGTTCCTGTACTAATTGAATTCAAAAGAGAATATTCTGGAGTTTTGGAATGAATTGTATTCTCATTTGTAGCCATTTGTGATACAATGGCGAAGAACAATAGCAGTAAAAAATTGAGATTATCTAAGAATTCTCATTAACGTAAAGTAAATTTACGTCAAAGATCTAAATAATTAGTAATAACAAATTAGGTAAAATTAAAATAATAAAAAGGATAATATAAAAGGTAGAAAAATTATAAGAATTATAACAACAATAATAATAAAATAAATAAATAACTTATCTAAATGGTTTCTATTGTAATAATTGTTGCTCTTCGAATAGCATCTGGTGTTATTTGTCTGACGGATCCCTTATTCCCATAATTCAATTGGAAGAATTGAGGAAAATACGATTAACAAAATGGTAGACGTGGCAAGTAACTATGTAAAACAAATGAGCTAAGCATCCTTGCTTCAGTAAATTGACATATCTGAGCATTTTAGGTACGGAGGCTAATTCAATCGTTATAACTTATTACACAAAATACACAAAATATGCCCGAAAATATGTGAAACATATACTTTCAAAATGAAGACCGACTATTGTTTACGTTTCTTTTTCAAAACAACAACCAAAGAATTATTGAAAACACGAAAAATAAAAAATAAATATGAAAAGTCATCATATTACGTATCAAATGTGAACATAATGTTAAGATTTATGCTCTGAAGTTTGTAACATCTTTCATTATAATCGATAATAATAATCTAATGATATGGTATTTATATAAAAGTAATTATTTTGTAAAACAGCGTAAACAGTAACAAAAATAGAAAATTACTCACACTGTAACAAACTGTCGAGGTAAGTATCCAGACGTTTTCGAAGAGATCCTTCACTCATAGGTTTCATTTGCACCAAGCTAGATCTATCAATAAAACGTAGATTTGTATTACTCTTACACCGACAGTTCCAGCTACGCGATTCGATTCTATTTGGACTCAGAGGATAAACAAAACACAAACAACGACCTTACAATTGTATTCGACAAGAATATACATATATATATAATGTCTATGTATTTGAAAAATCGATGATGATAAATTTAGAAAAATGTTCAAAATACACGATTACTCAAATAACAGTGTAAAATATAACGGTAGAAATATACATGTCCATCTTTCAATTTGTAAGTATGAATGCTAATAAAGTGTATTATATGTTTGCCAGGATATATGGACATGCAACAATCAAATGATTATTAAAGAAACTTTTTATTTCAACCATAATGTGGAAGTAGCGTAGTTAAACTATAGGTATGGAACTTTACGTAACAGATACATATGCCGGTGACATTGACGAAATAATTATGTATCAACATTATCATAGAAATAAATTTCCATAGCTACTATATTACTGTCTACTGCACAGATAGAAATCTATTTTAATATTAAGAATTTGCTTAAGAGAATGGCACGAACTGAAATCAATAAAAGGATGACACATCATATCACAAAACAAAGCAATTATTCGGCTTAAAATAGAGAGAGCGAAGAAGTTCCGAATTTAACTACATGCTCGTTTGTGCTCAGAAAACATCCATATATCCAGAAAACACTACAATAAACAGTCACATCCAATTAACAGACGATGTATTTTTAAGTAAAAGTACGGAATAAATAATTGACGTGTTTTTAACATGTATAAAAGATTAGTTACACAAAGTTGAACGACTTGTTCATTTACAATACATAATCATATACCTAAGTAATATAAATATTACTAAATTATTATTAATCAGTTATTATTTATTTATCAGTTATATCATTGAGAATAAGCATATTTTAGTAATCATAATATTTAGTAAAAATTATTCAATCAACTTGCAAACGTTAATGTTATCTTTATAGGTTCACATTATCATTTCTCAAATCAAAGAGACAGATTTTTAATAGAATACCCCTACATATACATATGTATATTTTTTAGAAAAGTCAGTTAACATAGTTCCTCTGCATAATTTAATAAATTTGGATCAGATCAAAGTTGTATTCAATAATCACTGTAATTATATTTTCTTATACTAATTGATGGTTTTAGTCATTACTTTGTAGTACCTACATTTTTTAATATAAAATAAAATAATGCTTCTACTTTGTTAAACCACTGTATTCAATATTGTTGACTGAAGTGTCAACTTTTTTAAGTCATTTTGAAAAAGTGAATTACAATTCAGACTTATAGTTCTTATATACCTACTATTTTTCTGCAAGGAAAACTGGTTACGTTTGAGTTATAGCACGTCCTTTTTCTGCTAAATGTAAGGTAATGAATGGTTTTTAAGAGATGTGCAATAAATGTGGAATTATTATTTTTTTTAATAATCTAATATACTCTTTTAATCTAATATTAAAACGTTTTCCTGTCTGACTTATGTAAATATCTTTACACTAACTAAATTCTAGCTTATATACACCTGCTTTATATAGAGAATTAATTCTATTTTTGGCATTAAATAAAACATTAGAGAGTTTTAATGTTCAATGTTAAGTTACTTTTAGATTTATTTACTACAATAATTTTGTCTGTTTCTTGTGTAACGACTTGTATGTAGTTCTATGTATCATTGAAGTAAATATATGCGTGGCATAAATCAGCAAGTATACAAGTATCTGTAAAAGTGGGTTTACGAAATATATCAAACTTCATATTACCGTTTGATTTGATAATTGTAAGATCAAGAAAATTAATAGAATCATTTGATTCAGTTTCAACCGTAAATTTAATGTTACGATTTATGGAGATTCTAATCTAAATCTATAACACTTTGTTAAAAATAAAAAAAAATGCCTATAATAGGCGCTCATGGGATATTGTTGGAAATCGCCCGAATGAGTGCATTGATAATAGATCAAGCATTAGTAGCAGTCCACGTGGTTTCAAACTTCCAGGTCTCGTCAGCGCAACTGCGAATGCAAGATCTAATTTCATCGCCCTTCACATCTCAACTTTAATTGTATAATACCACCGACAACGGACTGATTCCAACCCAATACCCTCTAGTGCAGGGTGGGAAGTAGCACACTGCAGGGCACTACACAACACAAGTCGGTACAGCAGAGTTTTTTTTTGTTTTTATATTATGGTATTTCTCAACGTTTTCATACCTAACACTTTGTTGTCTGTGTAACGGGACGCGATAATTTCAATTATCTTATTTTATGAAACATATTGCAATGCATCTAACTGTATATATTCCGTGACTGTATATAATTTCACTATGTTAGTTAAACGCTCATATATTCTTAATAGTTAAAAAATGTAACGGTTTTAACCGACAACGAGCCAACAGGTGTATTATGATGCGAACTGTACTGCGTAGGAATTCGACTCGACTCCCAGATAGAACATTTCTCGTTCGACCGCAAGAGAGTCTAGTTCGCTCCGCAATTAGTGTAAAATATTTTGGTCATTTAGGGCCTGTTCCTGTGTTTATTACATTTGTTTAAATAATCAGTATAACGTACGGCCGTGATTACTGGGAAGGTCCAGCGCGTAGCCAATATATATGAAATTACTGGAAAAGAACAAACAACAAGAAAGGACACGCCCGGAGCCCCAAGACAAAGCCTGAAGAAAGAAGCGGACATTCGACGGGAAGGAACAGCGTCAACGAGCGTACGCGAAGAGAGAAGCACTCGTAAACGTATTTGGCCATAAAATTATTATCTTTTATAATACGACCTCGTAACAAATAAAGTCATTAACCATTGTTTTATATAAATTTTACCGTTATTGTCACATTTAGCTTCCTATAGATATATATTTAGCTCCGTTGCTTCTATTATTAATTTAATCACGCATTTGTTTCATTTTAAAGAAGGTGCATTTCTTATTAAGATTTTGTTCTATATGTCCTGGTATTGTATATTTGTATTCATTCGTTTCATTTAATATATTTGTTATTCGTTCATTTGCCGCATTTTCATTTATTCAGTGGCAAATAAGTCTATATATTTTGTGTTATCATTTATTGTTAAAATATTATAAATCCTCCATTTACCGCACGTCCTGAGAACGTATAAAGGAAAGATTATAAGAAAGTTTGTAAAGTAAGTACGTTTTTCTTTGTTACGTTAGAGCGAATGCGACCGACATTTTGCTAGTCAGGGGAATTAATTTGTTTATTTCGGTATCAGTAACGTCCGTCATAGTGGGTTCACATGGGGGTTCATATACCGTGGCGCCCAAGATTTTAAACCACATATTAGCACATTTTAAGATCGTCCTTTCACAAATATAGTGCCCAACGAAGACCGTTCCATTATAATATGGTGCCAACGTGCGTCCGTTCCATTACATCTGACGTGAAAATTTTTGTCAGTAACAGACTAATAGCTGTCGCTAATTCTTCCGACTGTTTATACAATTTGGAATTATATTCAAAATAGTTTTGACTAATTATCAAGATCAACAAATCTAATATTTTCTTTCCGGATTGATGTTTCTATACTCCAGAATATTTCTCACTAAGGTTAAACACTATTCTACTATTATGTTACTAAACATGTAGTAGTGCAATAGATAGTAGAAATGAATATACTACTCTACTTTTATAGAAATGTGTCAGAAAAATTTGTGTAGTATATAAATACTGTGTATAATTTATTACCAAGATTTCTAATAGGCCAACCTATATAGGAAACTACTGGTCTAATGGGGATTTAGTAAACACCGCCCACTGGTAAACAACTGAAAGCTACTGAATATCCCAAACATTCTTTCAAAAATTAATCCACTACTGAATTCCATTTCTGTAGAAGAGTCACAATATGAATGGAAGAAAAACAAAAGAAAAAACGAACCTTTTCAAATAATCTCTACAAGAAAGCACATTGGTATGATTATTTATTAATTTCATCGTTAAGCTTAATAATAAAACCACACAACAAAGTTAATTAGAAAAATTTCACCAAAAGAAAATGTGATTGGGTGATTGGTGAGAATGGCCTATTAAAAGTATTATACAAACGGAACGAAATTTTAAAATGAAATCTTATGGCTAGATATTGTTGAATATGAGCTATCACGTGAAAATATTCTTGAATAAATATTACTTCCGGTTAACCGGAAGTGGGCATCATCTTCGATATTTTAAACAGCATGCTATAAAATAAATTGCAGATTCGGCTTCTACGACGATTTTTACACATATTTCATGTACCATATCCTATACCTAAATACCATTCCTCCTGAGTTATTCGCAATTAAAGAAAAAAGTGACAGATACCGATCTTACCTTATAGTGATATTACGTCACGTAGGAGTACAAGAGACGAATCAAATTTTGCATACGCACAGCTGATATTATGTAGTTACATAACATTTGAAGTTCTCTTGTGTAACATTATACAGGGTGTTTAAAAACTTAGTTCCTTATAAATAAGTTCAATCTGCGTAAAGTAGATATTTTTAAATGGAAAATATATATTTTATTAAATATTCTATTTCTACAAAAGATTCTCTTTTAATCCGTATTAGGTGTTCCTATACCTAAAATGGAAGGTGAATAAGTTATAACGGTTTAATTAGCCTCCGTACCTAAAACGCTCAGATATGTCAATTTACTGAAGCCAAGGTACTTCATTTGTTTTACATGCTTACTTGCCACTTATTTTGACGTCATTTTGTTAATCGTATTTGAGTAAACTGTTGCAACTAAATTATGGAAAATAGACCGTATACAAATGAAGACATCATAAATTTATTAGTATACAAGGTGAATGAAAGAAAGTAATAGAAAGAACATGCCGAACGTTTAACGAAAAATATTAACATTTAAATCCAATGACTAGCAAGAAGTTTAAAAGAATATCTAAGGATTTTCTGAGCCATGGAAAAGTTTTAAGCAAGCGATTAGTTCACAGAGCAAAGGTAGTAGACAACGTTACACTGGAAGAAATGGTATTGGCATATTTTAATGTATTTCCACAGGCATCTATTAGAAGTGCGTCTAATGACCTGGGATATATCTATTTTACAATACAAAAAAAACTGAAAAATCACAAAATGCACGATTATGCCATTATGCCAGTACAAGAGATTAAAGTAGATGATCATATGGCAAGAATGGAATTTTGTGAACTGATGTTGATGCATATGCAACAGAATCCTACGTTTTTGGCTAATATTATTTGGACTGACGAGGCAAAATTTGACAGAGAAGGGGTTGTGAATAGGCGTAATATGCACTAATGGGCTCAAAACAATCCTCATTTAACCAGAACGCATTTTTTTTTACTCTATGGCAATCCCAAAAAACTTAAGCAAGAACTTGTCCAGCAGATTGTGGAACACGAAATTTTTTAGTCCTTAGGGAATCAGAGTGTTTCCATTCCATCGATCGTTGCTCTGTTTCTGGGTCTTTGAAATGTACCCTAATTTCATTTATAGTAACAATGCAGCTTGAGAAAGTTCATTTCAAACCTAAGACAGATCGAACGCGCGGTTTCACCTTTGGAGGCTTCTGGTCAACATTCAGACAGTTGGAGATCCACTTTTTTTCTGAAGTCCAAATCGACGTGAATTATATGAGGGACGCGTTCATATGAAATATTCAGTGCCTCAGATATTCATTTTAGTCCAATTCTACGGTCTGAAAAAAATCATGTCATGAACTGCATCAATATCTTCGGAGATGGTCACAGAAACTGGGCTTCTTTTAAAGCCCCTTTGAAGCTTGCAATCCAATTTCTCGCGGTCGCATACGAAGGATGTTGACTGCCAAGGGTATTAAGTTAATTAAGTTAATCTGCTTGCCTTTAAACACAGATATTTAATGATGGCTCGATACTCCAATTTTTCTATTTTCACAGTTTCGGTCTGTATTCCTTTTTTTTTCAAATTTTATTCCGCAACTTTGATTGTATTTTTTGAAGTGTACCTTTAAACTGACACTCCTAATATGTTATTTTTCGTAGCTATGGTATCGCAATAGTTTCTTTATCTCTGGAACCGGTCTAGGGTTAGGTGTCAATACATCCTTGTAGACATTTGTGACGATTTTTTAAATTGTTTTATTTCATAATCAACTGTTTATTGCAAATAGTTTTGCATAAAGATTTAGGTTAAATATATTAAATTTTTCGGATTCGTACGTACATGCATTTCAATTTAAAACAAAATTGATATTCTTAAAATAAAAATACATTATTAATTATAGGACTTAATACTAATTTTAAATTGAAGCCATAAAATAACACTATAAGAAATATTATAAATTTTTTCACAGAAACTAATTGTAAATTGATGTAGACCACTGGATGTTTTGATTTTGACGTAATCCTTTTAATGTTTGCTAAACAGAAATAAAGGGCGCTTGAACTAGTGTCGCGTGAAATCACTTGGCGGCGAAACACTTTATAGAGCTTTTGACTCGACGTCATATCGTAGTTCCCGTGCTTTTATGATTTTACTCGAAGATGCACAGAAAAAGGAAAATGAGTTCTGGCAGACAGTAGTGAAAACCGATGATTATAGCCCATGTTTCGACAAAGGAAACAGAAGTAACGTTGAACGTATTAGTAAAGCGAAATCTATAATGACATCAAATTGCGAGAATACTAAGAGACGAGGACTAAGTCCACGCATATTTGAGCAAGTTCTTTCTTACTTATACGACGATTTGTCAAGATGCTGACGTAGTATGACAGTTCGGGAGAAACTCTACTTAACAATACAGAAAGTCTAGTACTATTCTTTAAGTAGTTTTTCATATATTCTAATTTTACTTCTGCTTGGTGATACTAAATATAATAATAATAATAATAATAATAATAATAACAGTCTTTTAGTTTTGTGGTAACATAAATTACAAATTCCCATAATAATACAACAACTGAAAATGAGACGAAGTTCAGATTGCTACAGTTTGCAGTATCTGTTCTTCCACTTAACCCCACACTTAACCTAACTTATCCTAACAAAGAGAGAGACAAATAACATGAAAATTGGACAAACAATAAGGAAAACAAGCTTAGCAAAGCAGTTGCACATCAGATCACCGACAACCAGTAACACCACCATCCAACCCAACCAAATAATTCGATTCATTGCCCCAGGAATAGAAACTTGAAGTATTTTCTTTTAAATTCCACAGCCGACACACTTGCTTTTATCTCTTGTGGTATAGAGTTATATATATTTGTAATTTGATAGGTATAGCTTTTCTTAAATAGTTCCAGTCGATGCACAGGTGGAGTCAACGTACCCTTAAAAGGAATATTGACGTTATGAACATTCGTCCGGAACTCAATTTTATTATACAAATAGGGTGGTTTTCCCGTTTTAACAATAGTGTAATACATAGTAGCCGCATGAAGCAACCTTCTGTTTTTCATGTTTAGCCACTTTAGATCACGTAATTTATGAGAGGTGTGTTCTCGTCGCCGGATGCCGAATATTAAACGAAGACACACGTTCTGGATTTTTTAAATTTTAAATATGTTGATAGATGAAATGCAAGCATTGCATAAGGAATCACAGAACTTAAGATGGAATAAAACGAGCGTTTCACATAATAATTGTTTAATTTTTCTATTTAAGAACATTCGATTGCTGTATATAATTTTCAAGGCAGCATAAGACTAATAATATAATAATAAATATATACTAATAATATAATATAATGTTAAAGTATAAAGAAGATAGAAGGACGAAGTCAATTTGAGAAATCTGATGTATCACCCTTATCTGAAACAGCTGAAAAAAGAGAATTTTTTGTATTAGTAATATGGTTAAACAATAGTGTGTGCAATAATCCCATTCACTCACGAGATAGTTCTGTACGGCTTTGATACAACATCCTTTCATGGTGATATAGTTTCTGATATTGAAATAGATTCACATTTTCTCATATGCCCAGTGTTTTCATTGATTTCAGGTTGTTGTGGAACACAGTTTTGAAAATTTTCCATAAACCTACAGACTGCTTATTACTAACACTTCTTGTTTCGTCTTAGGTCTTTGGAATGTTGGTTAGTCTTGTAACGTAATCTCGATTAATGTTCAGGAAAAACTCAAGCGAAATGCTTATCGAACTAGACAACCTAACATCACAATATATTTACTACATTTTATGATTATTATGTACATACTTTTTTCTGTAATATTAACATAAAACTCTTCTCATAATAACGGGTCGATAGCTGCAGTAGTTAGGTAACTGGCTATCGGTGTGGCGGAACGATAAGACCCGGGTTTCAATTCTTCGGAAAGGCGGTATGATCATCATAATGGCTAGATAGCCATTTAAACACAATTATATACACACAAAAAGTACACCGCAAGAGTTGCATGATAGCTACACAAGCGATACAGCTTACGGCGTTACTGCAACTAAGCACTCACCACACATAAAAAAGTTCACTAATGTTCTTGATTCCATTGAAGTATTCATGAAATTCACATCTTTCGCGTGCTGATAATGAGGATATCTGATTCGGTTGGCAACTTGCCCTACTTTGTCTTACGATGGTACCAGTCTTTGATGTTCCTCCACTTTGACTTACATTCGTCCTCTAACAAAATGATCAAACCGCTATTTGTGTCATGTAGGCAAAGAAGTTGTGTTTGTAAATATTAATTTAATTATTCTTTTCGATATTTGACTGTCGGAGAATCATACAGATCCTTAGCCTTTCAGTTCCGGACTTTTCATCGGCAAGACAGCACCTTACACGAAGATGCGACGTACACGCGTATAATACGAAGCAATGCCGGGAATTCCAACTGGACTGCCTGCGGCTAAACTCGTCACGGCATGTTAATGCGGGGCGGCAGTTATATAACGCCATACCGGAGGAATGGAAACAACTCCCAAATAAACAATTTAACCAAAAGTAAAGAAATTTCTATTGGAAAATACATTTTATAGTACAGATAAATTCCTTGCTGCAATATAATATTTATACCATTTGTATGTATGTATTGTATAGTTTTTAGTGTTGACGCGAACTGTAATATTTTGAGTTCTAATAAATTATCTATCTATCTATCTATCTGTGTCACGAGTAGTTAAAGAAGTTATGAGTAAGATCCGCAATAATATTCTCATACTATCTTCCACAACCACCGATGGATGCATGGCTAGAAAATGAATAAAAAACGAAAATGTATAATTCTCGACGGAATTTTCCAAACGCAATAGATGCTGTATATAGAAAACACGTGCCCCTAAAGTATACAAAAAGGCGGGTTAATGATTTTCAATTACAAAAACTTTTTATTTGTTGTACGTTTGGCGGTTGTTGATCCCAAGTACAAGATTATTGTAATAGGTGTAGAGGTACGGTAAAAACAGTGACTCAGATATTTTCAAAAAATCTGCATTAGAAATAATCAATAATACTTTCAACATTCCACCTTTCATTCTATTTTAGCACATATTATCTTGGGAAAGGAGACTTTTTGCATTTGACCTGTATATGCGGAAAAAAGAAAATGCGAAAAGTGATAAAAAAATGCGGGTCGTAGATAAAATTTGTCGTGTAAAAAGAACAAATGAACACGAATTTTTAATCTTATTTCAACGATTTTAAATTTTCTTTCAGCCAATTACCGTATATCATAAGATTGCAAATTGTACACTATTCAAAAGAAGCTGAAAAAGTTTGTTAATAATTTTTTAAGTTATTTAGAAGAAAGAAAGTTCTGTTATTTTGCAACTTTACAGAGTTCTTTGCGCATAATCTTGTTTTTATTAGTTTTTTCAATGCTTAAACTGTATTTTAAACAGTTTTGTAGAGAGTAAAAGTTTTTATATTATTTTGTATACGGGTTGATTTCAGAGGATAAATAACGGCGGCAAGGGGCAAGGGGTACGAAAATTCGCTAAGAAGTGGGTACGCGTACAAGTCCCTCTATCACAGTCTAGTCTCGTCTAGTCTACAGCGCTGTGATAGACTCATTCGCGTCCCCACTTCTTAGCGAATTTTCGTACCTCTTCCCGCCGTTATTTATCCTATTTCTGAAATCAACCGTTATGGTTTCAGAAATATTACTACAGTGGACGCTCCATTAACCGGCACGTTCGGGACCACGGCCGTTCCGGTTAACCGATTTTGCCGGTTAATAGAATATACAAAAACAAACAAAGCACCTACAGTAGGAATAGCGTATACTGCAACGTAGCAGACGATACCCTACGAAAGGAATTTTAGGTTAGGAAAAAAAACAAAGAACAAAATACAGTACAGTAGTGTAAAATTTAAACACCGAGGATTCCTTTAATTGAATACTATATATAGTTCAGCACTATATAAAGGTATAAATACAGTAGATATAAGCCAGGGTATGCCAGCGCCTGAGGCGGCCCGAACGTAACCGGAAAAAGCCGATCGTGAGTCGCTCTACTAACCGGATGCCGGTTTTAAATTGCAAACTGTAAGGTGTAAAAGTGTTTTAAATACTCGTTATAATTTTGCAAATATGCAAAATTTCACTAATTTTGAAATGGCTGACATGCATTTTATCTACGGCCTTGCGAATGGAAATGCAAGAGAAGCCAGGCGTCTGTACATAGAGCGCTATCTCAATAGAATGGTACCCGATCATCGAATATTTTCAAATATTCATAGGCGTCTTGGAGAAACTGGAACTTTTAAAAAGAATACTAATGATGCAGGTAAACCACGTATTGTAAAAACACCACAGATCGAAGAGGCTGTTCTGAATGAAATAGACAGACATCCTCGCACCAGCACCAGAAAAATCAGTGAACATTTAAATATTAGTCATCAAGTTGTTTGGCGTATTCTACGTGTTTCCCTGCTATACCATTACCACATTCAGAGAGGATTGATTTCTGCCAATGGTACCTTAATAAGCTAGCAGCAGACCGCATTTTTAATTGTAAAATCCTTTTTACCGATGAAGCGAATTTTTCAAGGACTTCAATTATGAATTTCCACAACAACCACACGTGGGCAGATGAAAATCCACATGAAATTGTACAAACGCATTTTCAAGAACAGTTCTCATTAAATGTACGGGGTCTGTTTTTGCAGAATAAATTGCCTTTATTACTTGAAGACTTGGTCCCCTTTTACTTAGAAATCAAATATGGTATATGTACGATGGCGCCCCATTACAGTTTCTATTTTGGCTCGGGAGTATTTATTTGAGAGATCAAAAAGTTTCTAAACAAGACAGAAAATTTATTGCGTATTTTAGAATCAAGCAGTGGCGGATCGCAAAAGAGTTCAGGGTAAGAAAAGAGGGCATGAGCCCGAAAAATTATTACCCTGCAGATTTACATCATCATTTGGCATGGCTAATAGTAGGTATACTGTGCCGCTACCACGCCACTTTAAACCCGCGGGGCATGCACCGCTAATTACTTTCATTTTCTAATTAGGCTTTGTAATTGACGGAATTCCGCTAGGAATGTTGATATTTTGACCCTGAAATGGTTTCACTCGCATTATGTAGGTAATTATTTTAAAAATTTTGGGAAATTTTACATAATATTTTACTCTAAGTAATTAATGTTCTTAAAGAATGCTGATTAGGCGTGACTTTAAAGCAAATATTCGGAATTTTTGGCACTCACATACATGCTAATAGAATGTGATCTAATGTCTGGAAATTTTTAAATTTCGTTCTTCTAAGAACTTAAGTTTTACGTCACAGCTTTAGCAATGAAAAATCGCATATAAGCAAATGTAAAATAATGTTCGATATTAGTCTCTCCTGCACTTAGGTAAGTATTTTTACTTTGCTTAATATTTATTATATTTTAATATTTGATGTGTCTTATTTTAGTACCTATTGTTAATTCCTTGCCACTTAGATCATTTTTATATTTTGGTGAGTATTTTTATTTAGTGTTATATGTTTTATTATTTAATATGTTTAATATCTTGTTTAATATATGCGTGTTTTAGTCGAAAATGGCTCAAGTGTATGATGTATATGATGTTGTATTTGGTCACCTAAATATTCCCGAGTACATAACACAAAAAATATATTCATCGAAGTTACACAGAAGAGATTTGGAATTTCTGGCCGCCTTTGCGTGCCAGAACGAGAAATACTTTACGTTCGAAGATTTAATTGAAGTACTGGAGGAGTGTAATCCCTATTTTAATGAAGAAACGTCTCAGCTAATTCGCAATGAGTTTAACTGGCTGCGTGAACCATGCAGCGACGTCCCCGGAATGACATACATGTACGATATAGCCACTAGAAGCGTTTTGTCGTTGACTGGCAAGGCCCCCAACAAAACGGTAATATAGTTTGGGAACCACCACATGAAAACCCAATACTTAGCAACGAAGAGGTGTGTGATTGTATGGAATGTGACAGAGGTTACGTATATTTCGGCCAAGAGAGGTGTTTATATATTATGGATAATTTGCAGTAAATTATATGTATTGGTTGGTTGTACGTTCAATAAATAATTTGAATACTGTATTATGTTTATTACTAACATAAAATCACAACTTAGCATCCAGTAAAAAATCTAACACATTAATATAAAAATAAAAAAAAAAACGTTCATAATTGCTGTATTTATTTTTTATTACTGATACAAGTTGATTACAAGTTATCACCTATTAAATAATCTAATAGAACTTGAACATTATGCTGTGTACACATACTTAATTTATTATTATGAAAAAAGCAAGCAGAGTTAGTTTTGTTTAAATTTGGTACATTTTGTAGATATTCTAAATTAATAATATCTAAATCTACATATTTACTTAAATAATTGGCCTTTTGATGACCCTTTACGTATATTGTATCGTAAGATTTACAAATATCAGTTAAGATATGCACAATATTGTTTAAGTCTACATATCCGTCACTATAATTAATATTCAAATAATTCCTCTCCAACCATCGTATTTCCTTTTTCTGTTGTCGTTCTAACCGATGGAAAGGTGTTGCTGGTTTAAACAAAAGGTGTATTGAACGTTTCCCATCTGATATAGTCATCTCCTTAGGTATAAAGTCTCGATTAACAAAACCTTGTATGTCTACGACAAGAAACGATTCGAAATGTTTCCTATACACTTTTTGACGATGTGTTTCGGAGAGAACTGGTTCCAATATTTTTGCACAGTTTCTTATACGACGCTGGAACTTTATTCGATCAGCAGCGTAAAACATCCATTCGGAATGTCTATCTTCCTCATCTGACCACATGTGTATTGTTGGAGTATTCGTGAATGAAACATTCATGTTTACATTATTTTCTTAACAGTGCCCTGGATAGGTTCGTACTCAAACACACAATCATGTAGAATGAGACAGTATGCCACTGTGTCTGCGCTAAATGCTACCTTTGATATCATTTCCAGTTTTATATCTACAGTACTGGACTTTACGGCCTCATTTTGTGCTGAACAATCAATTATATAGACTGCACATTTGTTAAATTTTGAGTAACTCATCAAAGGTTCGCTAGGTTTCCCGTAATAACTTGGTTTGAAAGATGTATACATTCGGTATGCTCTAGCATAACGTTTTTCCGACATATCTATATTCATATCACTGTATGGATAATTTTCCGAATTCAGGTATAATTTCATATTTGTAATGCTACAGTGGTCGAACATGGAAGCATCCGCTTTATAGTTATCTTTTTTACCCTTTTGAAACGCAACAAGAACATAACGGGGCTTTTCCAGGTTATTACTTGATTTTATCGGCCATATGTCTGTTGTTGTAGCGCGTAAGGATGGTAGCTCATACAAATCCCATTTACGGAACGGAATTGATATTGTTTTGCTGTTTTGAACAACGTCCAACAGCTTGAAGCGGATTTCATCATTAACGCTTACATGTGGAACATGCCATTCGATTTTAGTAATTTCAATCGACGCCTTTTTCGTGCCTGCCGCCTCACTATTCTTATAACAATTCGCATTCGTTCTGCTCCTGACAAGTATTAATTCTTGACTAACGTTAATTGGGATACGATTATAATCTTCGAAAAAACCCATTAGAAACTTCATTGGAATACATGCGTTGAACTTAGTATTAGATAATGTAGGCTGTGTATCTTGAAATGGATTCCATCCAGCCATTTGTAACATTTTACTTTCACCATCATTATAAGAAGCCAATGATTTTATTGTTGTTGTAATCCCAGGCTTCGATCGATTTCAACTCCATTAATTTCATATCGAATTTGTTCAAACAGGAATGCATAAGCATTATTCGTTAAACTACAGTCACCTGTTCCTTCGGCATCCTCAATAAATGTTCCTTCCAAATGTATATAGCTTTCGCTAGGTAGAGTATAAATGTCTTGATGTCGGATACTAAATCGCACTTCATCGTTTAAATTGAAACTATTTGTTGTGGGATAATAAGTGTGATATTCATGCCTGGTTATTGCTTCTTCGAAATTTAGACTTTGTAATATATCTAACTTTTCCATCGTTTATTACTTTCAGTCCAAGAGATTGAAGAAAGCTTTTATTGACCAATGTTAATTGATTAGCGTCACGAGTATGACTAGTATTGCTAATGATAGCGCAGCTGGTTTTATATCTCTGATTAAATGCCAACCCCATTATAATATTTTTTCAATTCCAATCTAATAATAATTTGCTCTCCTCTAAAATCTACGGGTTCACCGTCCTGATCTATCAAGGTTAGAGTTATATTATCAATTCGCGTAGATGATACAGGTAAGTAAATGGTGTGTGGAGGATCGATATTTATTGCATAACCTGGATCTACCTGAGGTGAAAATTCAAATATCGTATGCGATAGATGTGCGTTGTAGTAGGCACCCGTCGTTATACTGCAGCTCACTCTGATCATAGCAACTTTTATAATGTTTACAGGTAAATCCGACTCATGTTTCTTATTGGCTTCTAATACTTTTTCGCTAAAGCCTAGCATGCTCCCAATGGAATCTTTCTTTCTAAAATCAATTTCTAAGGAACTCTCCATCTCACATTTTGAAGTTTTATTGTTAGGTTGTAAAGATAATTTGGCGTTGGGTAATGCATTTTTTAAATATTTTTCAATGTCCGATATCTCATATGCACCAACGGGTATTACAATAACTTTATCGTTATTATAATAGAATTTATTCGCACCGTCAACAATGTTCGCAATAGTGTGATAGGTATGAAAACCTATTAATCCTAAAGCATACTCATATCTAGGATCTAGTTCAATTGGAGGGTGATAGTCTACAGAGATTACGCTGCTGCGACCTGTTAACGTAAATGTATTTGACATGACTGCTAATTAAGCTTAGGAGATGTTCCATTTATAGTTTACTAAAAATCTCAAGCATAAATGACCACAAATAAATTCCTTATAACTTTGATGGTTGGTGTGATTGTACAATATCTCACAATTATTGAAATAATCTACCAATTCCAACGGAGGTTTCAAATTACCAAAGGAATCAAAATAGTGTACTACATTTCCTTCTTTGCAATACGCAACCCAATGAGTACCGCTATTTTGAACTGAATCTAAATTAACGACTGCACACTCCCGTTTGAGTGGTTTTGAAGGTAAAGTATCTCTCATAAAGACACCTCGAAAATAGGGTATATCTCTGGCGAATTTCCTAATATCATGATCTGTCAGAGGTCTCTGTGGCAGTCGATCTATTAGTTTTTTGAAGGCTTTAAATACAATCCCAAACCTTTTCTATACGGTTTAAGGTATAGGCCTTCACCTTTTAATGCTATTTCTTCCATCATTTTATTATGTCTTTGCGACTCTTCCAACTTCTTTTGAGCGGATTTAGCTTTATTCACCGCTGTTGCTACTCCAGCAGCACCACCTGCTAGACTTCCTAAAGCACTCAATCCTGCGAATATGGGTATTAGTGGTAACACGCCACCTTGCTTAGGAATGGGAATTATTCTAGGAGTACGTATACGTTTCTTCCTCCTGCTTCCTTTACAGCGAGCTTGGCTGCGCTCAATGATAGTTTAGAGCCTTCTTTTACATCACCTTTAAATTTTTTCATAATGTCTTTGGCTTTCAGTACTACCGACTTTCTGAACGGCTTCTTTTTAAAACCCATTCCGAGCTTCCGTTTAGCTTTCATAGTGTTTGTAACTGCCCACGCTGCTGCCTTTTCACCAATAGAAGCGTCTTTGGATTTAACACGTGACCAGGCTTGATTTTCTAGAATTAAGTATGCTTTATGTCTTGCTTTAAGATCTTTATTCTGGGAGTAAGCAATGTCGTGTTCTTTACAAGCTTTATCTAATTCATTAATACCCGGATCCCCTCGTGCAAGACGTTCTTGTAACTTTGTACCAGGACCACAGTACTGATATCCAGGCAAATGTAACTCTATGGGAAGCTTGTTAATCAGCTCGTTAACAAAACCTCTACCTTCTTTAACGATCGACATTTGAATGAATTTATTTTATGGATGAACATATTTATACATGTAATTTTGCATTACAGAATCATTTAACATGCGACTACTGAAACGAAAGCATCGTATACAGGTGCTAAATTTAGATGTTGATGATGATGATGGGCGTCATCAGAGGCATGGTGATATACTCCCCGACACTATACGCTGTATTATTTGCGGTCCGTCAAACTGTGGGAAAACGAATGTGATGTTGGCGTTATTGATTGACGAAAACGGTCTCACGTTCGATAATTTATACGTGTACTCCAGGTCCTTATAACAACCAAAATATCAGTTCCTCGAGAAGGTTATGAACTCCTCAGGTATAAAGTATTATGCATACAACGAAAACGAGGAAGTCGTGGACCTCGTAGACGCGGAAAGGAATTCAGTTTTTATATTCGATGATGTAATATGTGACAAGCAAGATAAAATTAGACTCTACTTTTGCATGGGTAGACACAAAGCGGTGGACAGCTTTTACTTGTGTCAGACCTACTCTCGTATTCCCAAACAGTTAGTTCGTGATAACACCAACTTGCTTATACTCTTCAAGCAAGATGAGATGAATTTGAAACATATATTTGATGATCATATCGGCACAGATATGAGTTTTCAGCAGTTTAAGTCTATGTGTGCAGAGTGCTGGAAAGATAAATATGGGTTTTTGGTAATAGATAGGGACAGAGATATTGACAAAGGTCGATATAAAAAGAACTTTGATTGGTATATATGTTTGTAATTAAATTCTCACTCTTCATTTATACTGCTACTCATGTCGAGGAAGGTTAAAAAAATTAAACGTCAACTACGACAAACTTTTGTATTGCTCATTAGCTGTCTGAGCAAGTGCCATTTTATTTATAAACAGTAAAACTAGGAGTTTAAGTTGATAAATCAGTACCTAATAAATCGGCACCTAATAAATCGGTACCTAATAAATCAGTACCTAATAAATCACTACCTAATAAATCACTACCTAATAAATCACTACCTAATAAATCAGTACCTGATAAAAAAAGCTAATAAATACCTGACTGGCACCTGATAGAAGCTGATCCATACCTGATAAAAGCCGATGTTTAGGCCATGAAGAAGGAAAATCGCGAGTTAAAACTCAAAATATTAAAAGCCGCTAGAGCGATACGGAAAAAGCATATGCGGCTGAAATTGGGTCGAGCAGACACTAGCGAGCTATTAGAAAAAACCTTTAAACCTATTGTCGAACCTTTGAAGAAATTAGATTCAACATTCAAGCATGAAGTGGAATCTATCAAGCAACCTTTAGCTGATATTAAAGAACCGTTATTGGAAATGACGGCCAAGCTTGATATGACAGAGCAACCAAGCACTCCACCTTCTACTCCACAACAATCATCAATATTACAACCTTATAGAGGTAGCCCTCTTCAAGAATATTTTTTTGCATTTGAGGCTTTACCTAGAAGTTACATACGCGGTCTACTTCAAGCTAAAAGTAAAGCATTTGATACTACCTTTGGTCCGACATTAGATCTACATACAAATCAAATTAAAATGGGTAAAAGCACTATAAATTTCGTTAAAAATGATATAGTAATCAACGAAAAAGCGTATAAAGGTACTGAGGGATTATATGAGTTATTATTTAAAACACAACCGAGCAGTTATACCCAGGAAGATGAAGATTCGTATAGAAACATTTTGTTAGACACGCAAGTGACTCGTCGCCACTTTGACTCTGCAAACCAGATGAGGGGTAGCAAAAGCCAGAAGTACAAGAATATAATTAAACCTTTAATAATAGATCGTATCTCTGGTGAAGGACACATGATAGTATCAGATAAACCTTATCAGTATGTATATTGGGACAATGTTAACGAACTGGTGGATCGTCTTAAGCTTCTAACGTCATCTCAAGCCGCTGGAAATACTAGCCACAACAACGAGATTATGTCTATAATCGAGGAATTGAGAGAAGCGGGTGTTGTACAATAAGTATAGATCTATTTCCTGAATGTACATCATTTCAACAATGACTATCGATAAGTTTGGGCGTTTTATTAATCATACTAAAACGAATTTAACCGCAAAGCGAAAGTCTGCAGAGTTCCCGCTAACAGCAGAAGGTGATATTAACGCTGGAAAAAAGCGTATCAGATACGTGTCCGATCCTATCGCTGATCAGGATTGTGCCACTAAGAAATATAGCGATACTAAACTAGCTTCTCTACAGAACAATTTCCTTAAACAAGTGGAAGCGTTAGATACTAAACTTGAAAATTTGAAAACATATTTTCAAAATGAATTCAAAGATCTTAAGGCTATTGTTTACAACGTTCCAATTGAGACATCGTTTGAGATGAAAGTGATAGAAGAAAAAATTAATGATAGATTAGATAAGGAATTTATGAGTATGCGCGACTCTATTCAAAATTGGAGTGGATTAAAAGCAGTTGTATCAGCACCAAATGTTATTGTACAGAATGTAAACCCGATGCAAGAACATCAAGCTGATGCAGTATATCGAAAGAACATGTCTAAACATGTCTAAACATGTCTAAATAGAAAATGTATTAAAAACCACATTCAACTGGCTTTTTTCAAATAGTTTGACTTAATATGAGTAAGCAGGACGTTGTTAACGAATTACATAGGTCGGCTAGACGAAATTTCCCTAGAAGACGTGTAATAATAAAAGGTTTCGATGATTTATGGCAGGCTGATCTAATGGAATTTCTTCCATACAATCAGGAAAACAAGGGATATAAATATGTTTTAATTGTGATCGATTGCTTTTCTAAATATATATGGACTCAGCCGTTAAAAAACAAAGGTGCGGGCGAAGTGCGGGAAGCTATGTCTAAAATTCTACAAGAGGAGCGATTACCGAGAAATCTACAAACAGACGCGGGGAAGGAGTTTTATAGCGAACAATTTAAAAAGCTTATGAAATCATACGAAATTAATCACTACTCCACGTATAGTACTAAGAAAGCATCGATAGTTGAACGAGTTATTCGCACAATCAAGAATATGTTGTATAAAGCGTTTAGCTTAAGAGGCATCTACAAATGGATTGATATTTTGCAAGAAATAACAGCTAAGTACAATAATACGAAGCATAGAACAATCAAAATGAAACCCTGCGACGTCACAGCGAAGAGCAAACATCTTTTGTCTACCGTATATAGCAACATCAAAATTATGGGGAAACATAAATTTAAAATTGGCGATTGTGTTCGCATCAGTAAATATAAAGGGACATTTGCGAAAGGCTACACGCCAAACTGGTCTGCCGAATTATTTAAAATTAGTAAAGTACAAGTAACCAATCCTGTCACCTACTTGCTGGAAGATATGAGCGGAAGACCTATTCTTGGGGGCTTTTATGAATGGGAAGTTCAGCGAGCGAAATATACAGATGTCTACCTTGTTGAAAAAGTACTAAAAAACAAAGGAAACAAAGCATACGTTAAGTGGCTTGGTTTTGATAATACTCACAACAGTTGGATAAATAAAAATGAAATATTGTAAATGTATAAGTTTTGTAAACGATTTTTTAATAAAACAAAAAATATTATATAACTTGCATTTTATTTTGATATAAATATATACATTATATATCAGGACAAAGCTTCTTGCAACCGTAACAATTTCTTCGGGATGGTGGTGGAGCATCGACGTGATCTTTCATCGTCAAAGTATTATAATGCTTGTGGCAAGGAAGGTAATCTTTAAGTGCAACCCTTTTTTTATGCGATAATAAATGCCATTTCTGCTCTAGGGAAATCCTATTCACTTTTGTTTTTAAGATGTATATGGGTAAAGAAGGAATAATATAGTCGCTTATACCATCCAATCTCCCACAATCTTCATCAATCTTTGTTAAAACTGCTTCAATCTTTTCATCCGTAATCTCCATTAGCTTTTATATTTACTTTCCCGTTAGAATACGTATGTCGATATTTACTTTCAACTTCTTCAATGTGTTCTAATCTTATTCGTAGCTCTTCTCGATCCATACTGATTGTATAAGTTCTATATGTGGATAGGAATAGGAAAGCTTAACGAAAACATATTTTCTAACAAAGAAATATATTTTAAAAATATACATAAACCCCAACAATTCTGTTCGAGGACTAGGGAAAAACTTTGTAAAAAAACCTAGTCAGGGGTTTAACAACAGTTCATAATTTCAAAATCAAGAAATACAGTATTATGAGTTATATACAAAACTTCTAACATATACATGGTGTTCTGTGAATTTATGTGAGTAGCTAATAATGTTTTGATATTAGAATATAAATCACCATCCATTTTCGTACAAGATTTTAGAACATGATTATAAAATGATACAAAGTCAGAACTGCTCAATATACTAATTTTCTGATTGATTAATTCTTGAAGATGATATATGTTATTGTATGTCTCCGTTGATAGCACGATTTGCTGCCCTCTACTTTTGAGACGAATAACTTGAATGTCTCGATAAGAACTGGCTTCCATCTGGTGATTGGGACTGCAGCCTTCGGTTTTGCAGAATTCTTCCCATTCTTCTTGTGTGAAGAAAATACAAACGTTCACAGATTTGATTTGTACAATTGGAATGAATCCGGCAGCTGGACTTAGTCCTACGGTAAGCCACTTGGAACCGCTTTTGTTGAGAAAATAGGATGATTGCCCGATGAGTTGTTTTTCACGGGTAATGGCATCTTCTTTGAATTTCAAAGCCTCTTCAAGAAACTTGTTGGATTGTTCAACTATAAAAGAGAAAAAAACATTAAAAATTTATAGAATTATTTTTAAAGGTACTTACTTGATTCCATGTTTTTGTTTGATGTATATACAAGATAAAATATACTAACTTAAAATCTACATATAGTTCCTAATATATACAAAGTAGTGGGTGGTGGTGGTGGTGGTGGTGGTGGTGGTGGGAGTTTGACTGTAACAAAAGAGAATTTGAAGAAATGTTAAAAGTTTTAATCTAATACATACATACTTTCAATCTAGCACAGTATAATGTCCCCATGGAAGTGTGTCGGTAAAGCCTGGAACTCTGAACCTCTTGTTGTCAAAGGGGCTTAGGGATATCTTCGACTGTGTGGTGGAATACAGCTGGTGATGGAACGACCTTATTCCCCGCTGCTCATGGGACATCTCCCTTTCCCCCATCAAACAGCTCACATAATCATTAAACGTGATTTGCTGTTTCACCACATATCCCTTCACCCCTTTCGCCTTCTTGATGTCCGTGTTTTGGAATCGACAGGCATACATCTTAGCCCGAAGTCCCACAAATTCCAACAGCAGCTTACCGGCACCTTCATCCTTCATTAGTCCAGGAACTTTCTTATTCCTTTGCGGCATGTTGTAGGGGTTATTGGTGGGATAATCCGACGTGTCGAAACGGTTAATGTTCTGCTTCATGTCACTATACACATCTGGCGTCTCTATCGCGTAAATAAGGGAATCCGTGTCCGTATAGCAGAGTTTACACTTATTATTATTATAAAAGTTTTTCATAAAATTATAGTGAAAGTCATATAATATAGTTTTTGAAATATCTAACACACACATGCCGACATAAATAGGTTTATCAAACAACAGTTCACTTTTAAATAGTTCTATTGCCACTAGGTTTTCATTAAAAATAGTACTACACTTAAAATTTGGTTTTGCTATTAAAGCCTCCGCCCCGTATCGTCCCTCCCATTTGCCAACCAATTTAATATCCCGTCGGAGCCTTGCGTTTTCCATAGTTTTCCCGAAAACCGCGTTATTCATAAGTTTGAACAGATTTTTTTCAAACTCATTCTTCGCATTTTGCCGCAACGTGGTATTCAGGTCGATATATGGCTTTAGCCACGCACTCTGTTTAAATTGTAATGCACGGTGTATATTCGTGATCACAAGTCCCTCACAAACATATTGTTTTAAGTTTCTGTAGTGGACTACATAATTCTTCTTACCGTAGAGCGTGGCCAACATCTTTTCCTCCTTGCTACCAGGCGGTTTTGTTTTTTCTGGGGCCATCGGGAGGTCGCTGTGCCTGTCGTGGATATGTTGCGGGTACTCCAGATCCACTTCCAGTATATATCCTATAGGGCTGTCGTCGGCTACGTCATAATTTAAATTTTCCAGATCCTCTACCCATTCTAAACCGCCATACGGCAGGTACTGCGACATTGCCCATGAGTACATGGCATTGATGTCGTAGTACATCAAGTACGTACTCGGCTGGTTGGGATTGTAGTCAGCCATGTACTTATTATTTGCTTTTCCATACCTGGCCGAACACTGCGTCATACCTCCTCGGATACCACTCTCCAGAAACATTAACATATCCACATCCTGCAACGTGTCCAGTTCCACACCAGTATGCTTCAGCATGACGTCCCACGCCAAGCCCGGAGCCGTGTAGTAATGCGCCGCGTCCAGCCCATAATTCGCCATGCAGCTGCTGCGGAAATTTTCGAAAACGTCCGCAAGCAGCAAAACATCGGTCTTCATATAAAGATCGGAGTATTCCCCTATAGTCTGGCAATTAAACTCGCGCCATACCATCTGCGCATGCTGATAATCCTCAGGTGTAATTGGAGTGTTGGTTAAGTCGTTTATGAACGCATCAATGGATGGTAGATGTTGTTCATTTAACCTCTCCAACGAAGACATGTAACTATAGGGGAATACTCCTTTCCTCTTCAGCAGGGTGGTATCTACTTGGAATTGACTGTCCAATATGGGATATGCGTTTAGGTAGGAGGCCAGCTTCTCCAGGGACGAGGCCATAAATCTGAAGGAGTCTATAAATTTAAATTTTACTTCGGAATCATCCGAAGTTAATACCATGGCAACGTATTGTTCAGTATTGTTGGGTATAATTTTCACGTTTCCTGCAGCTGCCAACTCCTCCACTAACAGGTGGCCGTCGTACCCGGAGAGGTTGTGAAACACCACGGGAATGGTTTTGCTATCCCGAAATTCCAGGTTACATTCCACGTGAGCTGCGCCTCTGCAAACAAACAATTTAATTATTATTTTTAATTAAAATATTATTGCAACATACCTGTATTTTCCAGTTACGTGGCAATGATCCCGAACCCGTTCCTGACCAAGTGGCTTCTCGCAGATGTGACAGACGGGGGAAGTGGCATACTGGCGGTATTGTTCGCGAGATAATTTGTCCATCGGAATAGGGCACCAATAAACAGTCTCAACGTTCTCCCTGATTTCGTTAAGTTCGCGCACTAACCACTCCGCACTGTCATTACCTCTATAGCTACGGTAATATGATAGGGTATCGTCGTAGCTACATTTAAAGTAATACCCTACACTATATGGGACGTGTTTATGTGTTTTTTTATTGTCTAACGTGGGTTGCACTAAGCATTCAAAGTCAGCATACACAATAAATGGCGCCGTTAACTTGTTTTTATAATTTTTAAATTTAATTGTCTTTTCTTCAGGGAACGACACCTTACATTGGTTAATGTTACCGCAATTTAGTTCATGCCGGCGCAGATTATCTTCTGTGTAAAAATAAGAAAGACAGCGATCACAGAAGAACTTTTTGTGTTTACGCATAGTCAGTTGCTTTGAAATTAACCGTGAAAGGTCTTTTATCCACACGTAGTGGCTCTTATCGCGGTTTTGAATTAAAAGTAAATTGACGTGTCTATCTTTCTTATTTTTACACAGACGATTCGGGACGCATTTTAGTTTTTTATCGCACACGTACACATTCACACTAATATTATTTTGTTTTTCAAATTTAGAAATGTCAGCACGCTGGATGGGGAATGAAATGCCGTCAACATTCAAAACATTGTAGTAATGGGGGTAACTGGTTGTACGGTCCGGATGATGTTGTCCATCTACGGGGTACAGAGCGGAGACCACCGCCCAAGCAAAGCAAGCGTCATCCTTATTGCGCACGTTAATGCAAGCTTGCTTTCGTGCTATTTTGGGTGGTAGAGGTAGATAGGAACCAACACGTTGCGGATTGTGGTGGTTAATGTTGACGTTTAAATCGACAACTGCATCCAACGCCCATCCGCTATCACGTTCCTACAATGTTAAATTAGTTAAGTATTATAAAAAATAATACAGAATTAACTTACTTGAAATTCCTCCAGCTCCTTCAAAATAACCTCCTTGACGTGTTCGTCATACCACTCCCCCAAATCACTCTCCAAATTCACGGGTCTATTACGGGTCGCAATATGTTTTAATTCAACGCGATCTAGCACCTTAAATCTCCCGGTGAAGATCACGTTGACTTTTAGGAATTGAACCTTCTTCAATTCGTCGGCGATACGTTCCACCACCATGTTTCGGGCGTCGTCCAGGAAGTTTCTAGGATCCACATGACGCAGATTAACAATACAACCTGTCCGAATTCTACTTGCAAAGGCCGATTGTACATCAAGCCAGCGGATCCTATCCTCCTCCCGAACTTCACCGCCTCCACGAATATGGAACGTCTCGAACAAGGTCCGGTATCCCAACATGCGGCATATCGCCGCCTGCAACTTACTCTTCTCCCCAACATTCTGCGCTGTCATCAGAGCGCTGTTGAGAAGCTGCAGGTTTAGCGAGCAAAGTTGGATATATGGTTCTACATTCTCGCCTCTTCGGAGGTTGGCAACTACGCGCTCCATTGCTTGAATCATATTCACTGTTTCAGATGCCATTTTCAACTAAAACATATAAAATATTAAATAATAAAACATATAGCACTAAATAAAAATACTCACCAAAATATAACAATGAAGTGACAGAGATTTGTGTGTTGAAAGAATTGTCGAATGCTAAAATAAAACACGTCAAATATTAAAAAATATTGAATAATATATTAAGCAATATATTATGTATTTAATAAATTAATAAATTCATTAAATAAAAAGCAAAATAATGTACTCACCTAAATATCGTTGTTGAAAGACGGTTTGTATGTTGCTATAACTTAGCGTATACTAATAAACATCCAGTCAAAAATTCTTCTTTTATAGTTAACTATAATTAGAACTTGCTCCGAAAATTATTACGTCAGTAATTACTTATGTATTGTCAAATCTATATTTTCAAAATTATTTTCCAAAACAACCTTGGTGATAATGAAATAGTTTGCACATAGAAGTAAATTCCTTCGCGGGGTCAACCATTATAATTAGCGGTAATTAGCAGCGTTCCATGCACATTCCAACGGTGACGTTAAAGCCATTAGACATAATTCGGTTATATGTATTGTTACCATGCTGTGTCCATGTATAATGTATTTCTTAAATTCTTAGATTTAAAATGGTGTAGAACTGTGAGTGCCAAAAATTCCGAATATTTGCTTTAAAGTCACGCCTAATCAGCATTCTTTAAGAACATTAATTACTTAGAGTAAAATATCATGTAAAATTTCCCAAAATTTTTAAAATAATTACCTACATAATGCGAGTGAAACCATTTCAGGGTCAAAATATCAACATTCCTAGCGGAATTCCGTCAATTACAAAGCCTAATTAGAAAATGAAAGTAATTAGCGGTGCATGCCCCGCGGGTTTAAAGTGGCGTGGTAGCGGCACAGTATACCTACTGCTAATGATGCAAGCCCCCTGCAGATTGGTAACGAAGCGTTTGCAGACCTATGTTTATATGAAATTTTAGACACAAAATAAACCAAATAATTACCCCTTTCCTTATGTACATGATATTTAGGAACACCCTGATATTTTCTTAACAAAATCAATTAAAATTAATATTCTTTACTCACCTTAGTACGGAAATATTTTTTAGCCTTGTGCAATATTTTTCACTAACATTAAAGTTTGTATTTAGTAATATAGTACGTTCATAAAGTAGCGGATAAATTCAATAACATTTGAATTATGGAATTTACCCGTTACTTTACGAATGCATTGTACAAATCTATCCTTAGCACTGGCATGCTGTAACAAATGTATTCCATCTATAATTTTCAGGCATAAATAACTATCCATTTGATAGAATAATTCCATAAAATTCTTTACCTCTACAATACAACATAGTAATTAATACAAACATACCTGCGCGAATAATAATTTTTCGTACTACCAACAACATAAGTCATACAGAAGGTATGGAACTAAAAATTTTTGCATACTTATATCTGCCAGTTTTTTCTAATAGCAGAATATATACCGCTGTAGACGTAAAGCAGCATTGCTTTCGTATGCGCATTTTCCGCGTTCAACATGTAATGCATCAACTAAACTTTTAAGTTTATTACAACAATATTTTTAATAAACTTCGAAAAAGGTTCCGACACTGAAAATATATCATATCTACCTACATAATTAAATATTTTGTTTAGTGCAAAATTTCCATAAAGTTTAGTCTAAAGTTTAGCAAGTTTAATGAATGTTTAAACAGCTAAACATAATTAAATCTCTCAATTTATAAGTTGAGTAAACAATAGGTACCCGTCTATTTGTACCTTAGTTCTCCTCCCCTAAGTTTATATTTCAATCTGATTGCATTATTTCGAATAATAACTTTACATCGGAAAAACACTATGGATAAACGCCATAAATTCTAGATTAGAGAGCAATTACAAAAGGATTAAAAGAAAGATGAAAACGAGACAAAAATCACATGAACGCTCGTATACTTTTATTCACTTATTTGAAAGTACCTACCGGTTGGCCAAATAAAAATGGCGCTCGGCCATATCTCAGGAACGGTTTATAATAGGTATAGCTTCGGGGAAAAAATATTTGGAAATTATTTTGGGAAGTGTAGGATGAGCGCTAGATGGCATAACTGCACAGCAAAAATTTAAGTTCTTATTTTATACATATGTCAATCACAAACATCAAAATCGAAATCTTCTAAAAATTGGACGTATTTTTTGTATTAAATGGAAACATACATTTTTGACTGCAGCTTAAAAATGTAGGCTAAGGTACCAACAAATCAGCGAAAACCGGGTAGGTATCGCTATCTTTTTCCTTTCCGAAGATATCTTGAGAAATGTGTGAATGGTAAGAATTTCATCTATAAATTTAAATTATTCTGCTTCCCATGAACGTAATTTAGCAAATTTGGTCTTATTAGAAAGGATTTTTCTTGGCCTATGTTTGGTGATTCGAACTGTTTAATATTATTTTGTCCTTCACCGCTAGAGGGCTTTAAGTAAATTTAAATACGTAAATTTTGCATTGCAATTTAACATTGCACAAATTTAAATAAATGTTGCTTCGCTTTACTACATATCCAAAACTCAACAGCTCGCGTTTTATATTCGATATCAATATACTCCATCCTTCCTGGCAAACACTGGGTCTTCATGTTCATAATCTTCATGGTACTCGCTTTTTGGTTCAACGAATTGCGTCTCATCTGGACCAGCAAAGTCTTCATATTCTAGTGCTATATCTGTTTCAAATGCAAACGCAGACTACTCTTAAACTCTTACAATGAGATCTCTTGAATCTTGATGTAAATTTTGTTCTGTATGTGTCTAACGGCGACCCACAAAATTTCATTTAAATCAGTACCTATACTTGTGTTTACTTGTCAGTAGATATATATATTAAAACTTGTGTTATGTGTGTTATGATTTACTAAGAGATAAAGATCGCCTATCATTATCAGTGTGTCATGTTTTGGAATTGCCTCACAGGTCTTTTCTAGAGTTACGTAGAATTCGTCTTTATCGCGCTCTGGGGCTACCTCTGTGGGAGCATATACATTTACAAATGCTACGTTCGCACTTTGATTCCTTATTCTTAGATACGTCGTCCATTGACTTTTCTATATTCTATTAATCTTTCTCTCATTTTCTTGCTGACCACAAACCCAGTTCTATTAAATTCTTGTTTGGCATCTCCTCCGTAAAACAGTGTATATCTTTCCTTATCTATTCTTCCCTCCATCTCGTTTCCTGTATCGCCAGTATATCGATATTGTATTTTGTCATCTCCTTGGCAATTTCCTCCATTTTTTCCACAGTCAACATCGTTTTAACATTCCAACTCCCAATTCTTATCAATGTCTTAGTTTGGACTTTCTTGTTTTTATTTTTATCCTTTCCCATTTCCCATTGCCTAGCCTCATTGCCATCCTTAATAAGTCCGATTCCTATTGCCTATCAGTTTTTTCGTTCGATTTTCCTGGTTTTTTTGCTGAGCTGGCTATCATTGCTCTGCGGAGACCATTCACTAGTTGCACGCTTCTTACCCTCTTGATTTTCATGTTCTATCCTCCTCATGTCTTCTATTCCATAGGAAACGCCATCTACTATATTTTATTGTGTCTCAGGGCTGCTGAATGACCTTTATCTCTTGCTTCTCTCAATCTTGGGATTAATTCTTTCCTATCTTGAATAACCTTCCCCGAAAAATTGTCGTTTATCCATATGTTAGAACCTTTTAACTTTTTTGTTTGGTTGTATATTTTCATTTTCTGTTCCCATCCATTAAATTTGCCTAGAACCGCCCTTTTCTTAGCCGGATTATATGGACTTAATCTTATAATTTCAGTTATATCCTTTTCTATCCTAACATCAGCTCCAATTCTTGTAAATAACTCTTTGACTTTGTCTTTCACATTATCATTCTCTCCGTCTTCAATTCCTTGAATGACTATGTTATTCTTCCGTATATGTCTCTCTATTATTTCCAATCTCTTCTCTTGTGCTTCGATTTTAGTTGTAAGTTTTCCGTTGCTAGTTGATCTGTTATTTACGTGTTCTTAGACAATTTCTCTTCCACATTTGTTAGTTTTAACAAGATCTCTTGAAACATCCGTTTTATTTCTTTCATACCTTTGCTTTCTGTACCCATGGCTACGTTTAATACTATTTTCTATTCACTTTGTTTTAGCTTGTAATTTTATATAATTTTTAAAAACTACTTTAATGCGGACTTGTTTTCTTTATATCTACAGGTATTCTTTTTTGCTACGGCACTGCCAAAAAGGAAACCCGACTCGGTCAACCCGTCGAAGTTGGATTTCTTATCAGCGTGTTCTGATTTAGATTTAAAAGTCTATTTATATATTTAATATTTAATCCTACCTTATTTCTGATTACTCCAATATATACGATTTTCTTTCTATTACACTTTGTATCAGAATTTCCCAGAATTGTTTTTCACTATTTCACTCATATATTAGGTTGGTCTTGAGAGCGTTTAATATACACGTCTACTCCCTTTATTACCAGGACCGGACTCCGTGCCGTAACAATTTTTATATCAAAAGACGAAGACACGTCCATGTAACTAAAAGTGGCAAAAATAAACAGAATTTCCAATTTACTCTAAATGCGGACGCAAATAGACTCTATTTGGTACAAGAATATTTACGGTGCTAAGAACCTAAATCTATTTTCGAAAAAAAGTACATAACCACCAATTTCATACTCCATTATTTATTTACAATTAAAATTACATTAAATATATCCTAAATTAAAAAAAAGACATAAAAATAAAATATACAATATTTATGAAAAAGTGTAAAGACATATTCAAAATACGCGTAGCCACATACATCAAAACTGAAGACCAAGAATCCTTTTTTAATGCGTAGAAATGTGATGCTAATTATCAACTTTATAACGTATATGGCAAATATGTGTTTACGCCACTTGCACTACCAATAAAAAATGCGCTTCATAATAAATTATACAAATTATGCAAAAATTATTTTTCAGTATCGTTCAATATTTTCTGTAATTTTCCTATAATTTCAAAATATATTAAAATCACATGACATAATAGAAATACAAAATACATGATTTGTTCTAACATCGTGGACAAATCTTATTTAAAATATATTACTTCTTTTATCGAATACATATTATAGATTATGAAATACAAAAATGAACATAATCAAATATAAAACAAGCATCAATATACAACACATACGTACATTTAAAAAAGTTACATTAGATGTCACCTTTACCACGCTTATATATTAAATACTGCAATATAGTTAACGAACAAAAAAAATTAGTACCTATGTACTAGAGATTTTGTTGTAACGCTTTTTCTAACATTGTAGCTAAAATTGAGTACAATACAGTAGCGGAAGAGTAAACAGAAACACAGAATCAGTAGTAGCGCATATAGAAAGCATTATAAATTGTTTGTCGGGAAAATTCAAGTGATAGAGGTAAATCACTTATTCATTACTGCGACAACATATTAATCGCTATGCGTTTACCTAATAATTTTCCATCCGTCTACAGTCAATTAAAAATTAAATGCAAATTTTACAAGTGGGAATTTAATGTTTACTGAATGAATGTTTGACCTTAAAACAGTTTTAATTGTCTATAAAAATATCACAACATTAGTAGTTTTCTTTACAGACCTAAAATTTGGTGAAAAGCAGAGCCTTTATTCACGAAATGAAAATTTTCAGCTGCTAAATTCCCATTCATTCATTAACTGAATGTACTAGCTTTTTCAAATTAAATTTCAATGTACTAGCGAAGAATTTCCATTTAGTAAAGAAAGGCTTTACTTTAAAGGTAATTTTATTTTCCTAAAAAAAGACTATTACTTTGATGAACGTATTCAGTGTAATTAAATTCAGTCTTATTTACTAACTACACATTCACCACAGAAAAAATCGCATTGAATTTGACAAAGATAGTAAATTTATAATCTACAGTTATTGGTTTTACACAATAGATATTATTCACAACTTTGTTATTATATTTAATCGTTTTTTTAATAACCTCTTTTTTATTATAGTTAACAATTTAAAAGTTAATTGGATCGATGATTTATTTAAGTTCTATTTTAATGATTTTTTATACGCAGAGCAGCATTAACTAATTTTAACTTATAAAGAGTATATTATTGTGTGCATTAGAATAAGTACTGAGTCTGATGATCACTTAAACCTAACAATCATACATAAGATATTCATAAAAATAGATCTTATTCACTCAATATAGCGAAAAATATAATTCAAAGCAGCAAGGCGCTATTGAAAGCCATATAAACCCCCAATATAGTAGCTACAAATAGTTATAGCTTTAATTTCATAAGCAATATCAAATTTTTAGTTTCGTATTCCATCTATAAAGGAGTAGTAACACATAAATTAAAACGCAAGGTACAACATTACAATGTAAAAAGGCAATCACTTCCTTCTCTTTTTTGAGAGAAATAAATTTAATAAAAACCATCATTTACACAGAAAGCAGTAATAATATGTAATCTAAGGAAAAAGTATTTATTAAATAGATGATTGCATATTAGAATTTATACTTCGCAAGATGTTATTCTAAAAATCGCTGCCCTTATAGAATATCTGATACAAATGTAGATAAAGCTTACATATACATCACTTACACTTCAACTCAAACCAGATAACTGAAAATATGTATAGTAGTTAACAGGAAAGCTGCTTCCGAAAGTAGACTGTCATGACACGATTTTTTCCAAAATATAGTTCATTTGCTTTTTATATATTTTACCACTCGTCCCATTTCCATTTACAAACTCTTAATAATGGTGGTAAATCGCAGCAACTAAGCATTTTAACGAACCCCAAATGATTTTGCAACATATGTATATGTATACTGATCAATATATTTGTTACATATACGAGTACATATTTACTATGATCAATGTATACCTAAGCATATACAAAAAACTAATAAATTGAGTACAAGTATATAGACAATGGACAATTTCAACATAAGTCAAAATTATGTTTTGTTTTGGTTTCTTTGTTGTGGTTATATATGAGATTATTATTCCCATTTTATTCCGATTATATTTAGGAACATTCCTACTTGGCTATCTCAGAACGCTAAAATTTACGCGATTAATAGACAATACTTTTGACTTGTTAAATTCAAGAAGTTCATTTGGTAACGTTTATATATAAATCACCATTACGAAAAGAAAATGACTTTTTATGGCAAGCTATATTTCCAGATGTGCGTTATTTTTGTGAGATACACATACACAAACAAAAAAAAAATACAGTGTATTTAGTACGATTACGTAAAGGCTGGAAAATTAAAATATTTTCTTACTTAGTATAGGTACCAGGTCATTGGAGGTGTGAGGGCAACGAAACTGCCGATAGCCTTGTAAAGAAACGCGCGGAGTTCCGATTTATTGGATCAGAGCCATTTTGTGGTCTCATGAAAAGCCATATAAGAGTTCATCTTCAACAGTGGGAAAGAAACAGAAAATCTCGTACTAGACTAACACCCCAAAACTAAGACAATCAAAACAGTTTATTACTTTCTCCGCAATCAGGGCTACATCTCTGCTGGAGCTCAACAGAAGAGACTTCAGCGCCATCACGGCTTTACTCACTGGCCACGGCCCTCTCAGGTACCACCTGAAGAAGATGGGCAAGGTGGACTGTGACATTATGTGCAACTGCGAGGCGGTAGTCCGGCAGAGACTCCAGTACCTCCAACAAACGCACGTAGAACCGGCTAGTATTAGAACTATAGCCCCCAAAAAACATCCTATACTTCTTCAGAAGTCTGGAGATTGATTGGGATTAAAAGAATAAGGACACTCACAATAGATCTTACAGATCGCAGTGAAGAGAGGCAGCATTGTCTACACAACCCACATCTAATCTACTTATCATCATTTGGGTGGATCATTTGGAGTGTAGTTTTAGTAGCGTAAAGTAAATTGTATATCACATTATATGTTATTAAAAACTAATTATTATTTCAGATCACGAAAAAGATATAATAATAATCCGTCAGCCCTGTAATTTTACTATACATATAGAAGACTTCTCTTACATCATGACATTTAAAATTTGAAAGATTTGCTTGTTGTACTGTATTGTACAAATGCGGCAAATATTTTATATAATACATCAATGAAACTCCTCCACTTACAAATGATGATAAGCCCATTATAAAAAATACAATTCAAATGTACCTATAGATAAAAATCAAGTAACTGAGCACGATTATGCAGTGCCAATAAGTGCGTCGTTATTACAGAAAATGTGGTAGCTTATATGACAGTGTCATATCTTTAAAATGTTTTGAAGCATGTTTAAGACAGTAGCTTTAAAGATATCAAGTAAGTCGCCGAACAAGTCAATGCTTCTTTTGACAACAAAAAAACCAGAAATTTGATTATACCTACTATCAAAAGATTTAATGGATCTATGTTCGCAGTATTTGTTACAATAGAAAAATATTAGCTGTAACTAATAACAAAATGCAGCAGATTGTTTTGACTTCGTACAGTGAACAAAATTATCTTAAATCTAACCATGAAATATGATTATTTCAGGAAAATCACTTGTGGAGACTAATAAAAGCTGCTCTGCTATGCTAAAATCACAATTATGTATTAAAGGAAGTGTAGTTAGAAAAACTTTATATTTAATAATCAATAAATTTGTAGTATTCGGAAATAAATTCTATGTTAGTATATGGTATCTATTATTTATATCTCCGTTATTCAGTTACTCCATAACCTTGTTATTCCTAAAATACATTTTTAATCTGCAGGTCAATATACTATTTTCAAACAATGACAGATAAATAAGCACGTTTATATATCAAAATGTATGAAATTGCGAACTACGATACGAAGATTATTAACAAATATTTTTTGTCTGATAAAAAACTTTCTCCTATTTACTATTCCTATTATACAGTGCGGTTCTAAAGTATTCTCTCTCTCTCCTCCCTTTCCCTCCCCCCTCATGATTCATACATCGACAATTGTTACGTAGTAAAAATAAAACGAAGGCAAGGTACTAAATATTGTGAAACACTTATCTACATACATTAGATTCTTTATGCCAAAGCGGATGAGCTACACGAAACAACTGCAATATCATCAACATTGATCAAACTACGAGCATTACACAAAATTTGTCATATTTTATTTTTTATCAAAAGTTGACCAAAAATATTGTACTGCGCCTGCGTACACAGCTTGGCCAACTTCACATTTCTAAGAAATTTGAAAAATTTTATGTTAGATCTGTATATCTACTTTGACATATTGTTGGTATCATTTAGAATTGAAATTAGAATCAAGTCTATCTGTTACGTCATTACCATCTATTACAAATATTTTCAAACAAAGTTTATCCAACTTTTTGATAAACAAAATATGATAATGTAAAACAGACTTCATATACAGCGAACGACCGTTCGACATATTGGCATAATTGCAAGAATCTCTGAAATTGCTGTATTTGCACAAGTTTGTCTTAATTTAATGACACCTTTATCTTTTGTTAGTTTTCATCACTTACAGTTCCTACTATACATTGGATTGGATTTTTTTACTTAAAATATTTACAATAGTAAAACGCTGTCTTAACGAAGTAAGTTCCCGAATGTGTAATAATTGGTTGTGGTAATACAAAGATATCAGCACATTATGTCTGAAACACTGGCTGTATACTTCCTATTAATTTATCTACTGGATAATCATCATCAATATCATATTATATTATTATATTATCATTATATATTATCATATTTCATGTAATTTCTGCTGATAATACAGGAATTTTCCACACAAGATGCAATAAATTCCCACACGCGTTTGTAAAAGTATGATCTGCACAATACGCTTTGTTGGCACCGTGAGTAAATAATTATTTCGCCATTTTCATATAATCTTTTACTAGCTAGTAACAATGACGAATTAACAATATTATTGTATTTAATATCTGTCGTGTTTTCCGACCTTAACCACACGTTTTTATTGACTCTCATTGCACAAATGGTATATATCTTTGCAACTTTGTCCAGCTTTGATAACTTCCAGTGGTAAATATATATTATTCCCAAAGTAGTACAGAAACGGAAATTTCTCGTAACACCTGAAAGAATGAACCCAACAAGAAAACGATGGCAAACTTTTTACCTTTTACTACCTCGTTTTCTTCATGACTTCAAATGATAGATAAAAATATGAAAAGCGTAGAACGAAGACAAATCGCCGATTTTCGCAGATTCAGCAGAAAATAATATACAGAGTGGTGCAACCAAGATGGGCTGGACGATTATACCACCCAATCTTGGTGAGAAATTTCCAATTTGATTAAGGGCTACATGGACTACGCTTTAAACATATTTTCTTCATATGTCAAAACGTTAACTTTTATATTTGTAATTCATTCCTGATTTGTTATTAATTTTGCAATAGAAATAACTATTAGCAGAAAATTGCATTGACGAAAAATTAGTTCATAAAAACGCAGTTTCGACAATATTGCAGCACGTACTTCACAAAAATCGGTAAATTATAATTTACCGATCGGGTCTAAATGCGTCTCCGTTTACACGGCGCATTATTTAAACATCTATTGCAGTAACACTTAACAATTTTGGATTACCCATATTTTTCTTTGTCATTAAATCGGTATAAAACTCTTATATTCTTTGCGTACTGAATACTTTTTTATGGTTTGTTTATTACTAATTACATGCGTCATTGTATGATAACTTTAAATCTTTAAATTTAACAAATCTCAAAATATTGCATTTGCCGTGAATTTGCTTAAAAACCAAAGGGTAATGTGTATAATATTTTTAGAAAGCTTATGAAGTTCTCTTTAAAATACGAAAATAATATATGTATATGGTGTTCCATTTGAAAAAACGTAGTCTGAAATGGATTTACCAAACTCGATCATCCTATATAATGGCGCATAATTTCAAGTTAAATGTAGGCCATTATTTTACTCAATAATTTAGCACTTTTAGTGGTGCACTTAGTTTTTTATAGTATCCACTTCCGGAACTTATAAAAAACGGACGACATTGAAGCGTTTTTCCAAATTTAATCACTTTTCTCTCCTTAGCTATGAATTTTGGACCCAAGTAAAGTTACATCAGATTGTTTGTAGTAATTAGCAGAATCGATTGTAATAATTTAATACCGAATGTCTCATTTAAATAAACATAAGTATGGTTCGTCACCAACTGGTTCGATCACCGTGTATAAAGAAAATATTTTTAAAACGTGGCTCATGTAGCTCTGAATCAAATTGCAAAAAGATTTGTCGAAATTCCTCACCGTTTATAATCGTTCACCCCATCTTGGTTGCACCACGCTGTATTAACACACTCCTTTAAACCTAGTTGTTAAAAACAAATATAACTCTTGCTTGTTTGAGTGTATACCCTTTTATGCACATTTTGTAAATTTGTTATTTGCAATGGATATAGCAATAAGAATAATCAGCTGTAGTATTTTTAATCACAATAGAGGATAAACCTTTTGTGCCTTAATTTCTGAATAAAACGAATATAGCAGTGACTATTGACATGTTTCACTTAACGTTTCGAGATTAGCGGCACATCGGCACCACTTGTAAACGTAAATGATGCAAGCAATGTAAGAATGGGCAGGGAGTTTAATTTAAGTTTAGAATTACATTATTTCTGCCTACTTTCAGAGCTTACATAATAAAAATCATCAAAACGGTAACATCTGATTTTGATAACCTCACTGTATTAAAGGAAGAAAGCTTTTTTGAAAATTAAAAAGACATCGAATAACATAACCTCTACATCTCTTACACAAGATACGGTTTTATAAGGAATGCTCTCATTAATTAATCACTACACACCATTTTCACACCTTAATTATTCCTATTCTGAATTCATAATAGAATCTATGACAATTTCAAGAAGATCCATTTTTATCGTACTCAGTTACCCTAATATCCCAGTATTATGTTAAAGCGCAAAATGTGTCTAACAGTACTATTGAAATAATAAAATGCATCGTTAATCAATACTTTCATACTAACAAGGAAACATCCGGTGTTAGAAACCTACTACTAAACCTGGCAGGTATCCGAAGGTAATGTAACCTATTCAGTTACTGCCCAAAAAGGCTTTAAGAGGGTAAAACTACAACCGAAAAATAACATTATTTTCAATTTTGTGAAAATTGTAAAATAATTATAACTATTGACGATAAAAAATAACGGACCGTGAGAATGTTAGATTTTCAAAGGAGCTACGACATATTTTGGACTAAACTATCCTTAGTAGCAGTCGAATTTCGAAGCAGGGAGAATAAAAGATTCTCTTCAGCCTGAATTGTATAACATCATTACAGAAAGATAAAGTTCTGAAAGGAAACGTTATAGATAGGACCAATATCATTGCAGGAGTTAATAGAAATTTCAAAATATAAACTGCCATCATCAACTTAGCGGCAAATCTCATCGTTCACGACGTGGATACAACCACACTAATGCATAAATTCAACGAGAACGTTTCAAGAGCTTGGCGAAACGAGTACTGCTACCAATGCGAAATGGACCACTATATCTTCAAAACTACACCAGGCAGTTTTACAGAGTTGATTAAATCGCATTTAGAAAATGATGACCTATATAGAAACCCAATTTCGCGCAGAAAACGGGTGAATCCTAAATGGTTTTGACTTTTAATTAACAAAATTTTCGTATGTATATACATACGTGAAGATTATTCATTTACGATAAAAACACATATTTTGCTATTTAAGTTAGAAAACAATTAAACTTCTATAATTGTGATGCAAGTTGACCACATTTATAAATATGAACATTAAATAAAAAAGCTACCGATGCGAGTTAGTATACAAACTACTGGTAACGTGTGAACCACAGGTGAAGCTAGTATATACATGGAAGTACTGTCCATCCTCTTAAAGGATTTTTTGACATTAATGGAAACACATTTCCACATTCCATGAACTTCACAATTGCCAAGTGTCATACATATCGACTTCTAACATTTAGGAATATTTCATTGCAAGTATACACTTTTTCAAATACCCTGTAATTAAATGATTAAACTTATCCTTAATAATTCAGGGCATTACATTATTTTGAAAAAATTGAAACAGAACAATAAGAATAAATACAAAGTACATACACTGTTTTTTAAATATTGTCAACATTAAATGAATTATCCTTATAACCCCTATAGACAGCACAATATAGATGTAATTATAATAAATTTTACAATAATCTAGATACATCAATTTACCGACAAAAGACGTTTCTATTCTTACTAAAAACATTAACACAATCACACAAGTTCATGTACAAGTGAACTTATATGTTGTATCTATAGACGGCAATATGATCAAATAATGTAGTGCTGGATACTGAAAAATAAGTTAATGCATGCTTTTCCTTAATTCTAGGTACACTTATTTTTAATACATAATCTAAATCCTATTTATAAGTCTCAGTACAGAGCACAGTTACATTTAAACAAATTGGTCACATCTATAACTTACATCAACTCAATATGTTCAAATTACGAAAGTGGTTTAAGTGTAACCTGAATCATAGATAAATCGAGCATAAAGCGCTGATATTTCTTATAGAATGCATGAGCGGAAGCAACACTTTTGAATTGTATTGTTGCCTGACGCTCTTGTGTTGACATTTGCAGATTCTGAAAACAGATACATGCGTTTATGAAGTAAACTGTTACTTACAATACTAGCGGAATATAAACTACGCAATACAATCCAGAACAAAGTAATCACGTCTTGTTTTTAGTATATCAACTGAGCAGATACCAATCTAATAAACCAACTGCATATTATTTTTAATAGTTCGCTTTTTATTGTCTTTACTTTTATACAACACTGTCATATACATATATACATATTTAATCTTGCAAGTCTTATCTTTTACACCTAACACAATATAATACACTTAATTATAGATATTAATTTAATGAAAATTATGTACATTTAACATAAAAATATACTTGATGGTAATGATTTTATTGCAGATACACAAAAATGTGCAAATGAATATCAAAAGCAATTTTATTGTAGCGACATACAATTTGTACCTAAACAAAACTCATCAATTATAGGTAAATAAACAATCTGACGTGAGATAGATATAAAAGCTTGCATAGACAATAGAAATGCTGTCGTGAATGTACCCAACTAAAATTAAAAATTCAAATAAAATATGGAACCTGTTGTTATCATGCAACCACAAAAATGTTTAATAAGCTATTCCGAATTATCGCTGTTATTAACGTCCAGACAATTTTCCCATGTGATGTCCCACGTTTAATGTATTTTAATTCATAATTATTTCGTTGACGAATATTATTTTGCGATTTTAAAGTATTGAAAGTAACTTTCATGCAATCAAATGCATTTGCTTTGACAATTTAAGATTAAGAATAGCATAAGTAAAAAGTTTTTGTTATAGTGATATTTTCAGCAACAAATCTTTATATTTTTGGACGATAACTTCAAAAGAAATAACGGAATATAGTAACGTAACTACGAAGTTACATATAATGTTTTGGTTAGCTCCACTGATTTTTAAAACAAGGATAGAAAATTTACCATTTAAATAATTATTCTACCAACGTATATACTTATCAGAGAAACAAGATTTTTATAATAAATATGTTCTACAAAAGGTCTTTAATCTTTTTCTAAGAAATTAATTGAGTTAACAGCAGAAAAACTTAAAACTTACTTAATATTTTATGGGTTTGCTAAATTTATTACTGCAAAAAGAACATGCCAAAGTTTTAATACATAAATTGAAAAGGAAACAAAGCACTACTTGTTGCAGAACTAATTAAAAGTTGTTCTTTATAGCACTTGGAAAGTAAGAATCCTATATTTTTAACAATAAAAAGATATCCCAACTTTTTGAATTTTACTCCATACTTTATGACTTCCCTTATGTACCCAGAAACGCGTTGAAAACTTAAGTTGCCACATAACTAGAGATGACAAATTGATACATAGCCGGATATATTTTGAGAGTTATCGAATTTGCGATCGGCAGCTAGCCGTGCGAATGAAAGAAACCTTGAATTGGGAATTAGTACACAGTCGTGTCACAATCGGTGATTTCGCTTAACCGTCTAATGTGGAATACAGTGCGTAAATAATTTCAATTAAATACAACATGACATGGGTAGGCCGCTGGCATGTGTGCCGAATTTGCCATCTCTACACATAACGTTTCATTGTTTAACATTTAAGATGAATTCGCGTGTATGTAGGTATATATCGCTCCGTCGTTCATTACTGTATTAGTTTATTTATACAAATTTCTAGGAAATAAACCAACAAAAGTAAACGACAAGTCAACGGATGTATGTGAGTACATCCAAACTATAGGCAGATTGCACATGATTTGCGCGTGGTTTTACAAAACTGTGCAGTATATCTAACTTCGTTATTCCATTTGGTTTTTATTATTGAGCAACCTCCTTTTAATGATATCATTTCTTTCTAATAATTACACCCGTTTTATAGTGTATTGTTAAAACATATCTGTCTATTCGTTTTATATTGTTCTTACATATATTCAAACCAAAAAAAAGCTCTCTCCATCGATTGTGCAATTTAAAGTCAAGAACAACTCGATTCAAAAATTTTGTAGCTACTGACAAGCGTGCTAAAGCAATACAATGTTCGCAATAACCAGTCAAATGGGTTGGACAGAATTTGACAGAATACATCCGAACTACACTAATATTAGGAATTATTCATCCGCATTGATCAGAATATTTTGTGATGTACTGTTTCCTTAGTTATAATTTACATATAGTATTGCGCACGCCAAGACAGATGAACACTAAACACCAAAAACAGTTTCTAAATCGAACTTCCCAAGTTTGGAATTTGGATGAAGGTAGTTTTTGCATAGATCCAAGCAAAACAAAAGTAGTGGATAAACGTGCAAACTGTGTTCACTCCAGGACGGGAGAACACCACCGTGTGTTTATGGGCAAGCGCTTTTGGAGAGAATAAGGAACCACCCTTAATAATTTTTAAAGGGGCCAATATATGGGATCAGTGGCAGCCATCAGATGCAATTTTTCCGGAACTGTGCAAGCGAGCAAAAAGGTTGGATGGTCTCGACGACTTTCCTAAACTATTTCAAAAACACAGTAACTCCAGCATTAGGCGAAGAAAAACCCGTTCTTATTATTTACGAGGGACATTCAGCACACATGACCACAACTATAATTGTGTTGGCTAGAGAGCAAAATATGACTATAGTGAAGTTACCCATACAGGCCACGCACTTACTCTAGACCTCATTGTTTCAAAGCAGCGAAAACTGCCTGGGATCAAAGATTAGTAAAATGGCAAAAGCATAATGTGGGGCAGAAAATGTCAAAAAAAAACATGTTTTCTCAATTTATTGCGGAAATTCAGTCAAAACAAATCATAAATGGATTCAATAAAGCCGGAATAGTACAGTTTGAAGACCAAGTCGTAGCTAGGGAAAAATTTTAGTCGGCGCTTTAAAAGATGGGACGCTGTGAATTCTGGTCCCAACAATCTTACAAATGGCAACGCAAAAAATCAGTCTCCAAATGGCTAAATTCAGGTGGCTGACATCAAGGGTCTTAATATGCACGATACCATTGAACCTAGCGCCCCATCTACCAGTACTGTGCACTCTGTGGCTTCAACTCGCTGTGGACTCCCAACCTCCTCCGAAAATTGCAATTTTGAGATACTTCTCTTAGATTGTGTTCGACAACATCAAGGTACACGAAAGATTTCTATAAAAAGGTTGGCTCCTGGAGCTGCAGTGATTACTGCAAATAGAATTCCGTCCGCAGATCTCACAGAAACACAAAGGAAACAATCACAACAGAAGGTAATCAGCCATCAGCCACAGATTCGGAAGCACCCACGTGAACTTCGAAATTTTGGACAAAATGATTTTGTAGATGACCATGGAACGATTGAAGTTAATAGGTGGGTCCTGGTGCAATATGCCACAAAAAAAACTACCAAATACTAGGTTGACAAAGTCATTTAAAAAAATGCTGCTGACGAATGGCAGGCAGATCAAATTTGCCAGGCCTAGAAAAGAAAGGTTAATTTGACCAAATGTTGCGGATGAAGACATCGTGGACAGTGCCAATACAGTGCGAATACTCCCCGAACCGAGAGATGACCGACGTGAAATCACTTCATGAAATTGGACAGTCTAAATCTTTTTTAACAAACGTTTTATTTTCCTGATTCACTTTTATAAGCTGTTACAATGCATCTTAATATGTTTAAAAAAAATATGTTTTTAAAGAGTCATGTAACTATTTTCATTATTACGACTGGTAGATAAATAATCAAGAATAGTAGTAGATTTTTTCGCAATTTTTAAACCAAAAATACAGCTTTGCTCAAGGTTTAAATTTGCACTTCTCTAATTTTAGTTTGCATTTACACCACTTCACCTTACGAGTTGCTATTTGAAAACAAGATATCGATATTTTCTAAATATGAAGTTTGGAATTTTTTCTGACCTTCCGCCATTATTTTTTAAAGTTTATGATATTGCATTTGACAGAACATAGTTTCCTTAATAATTACCTACGTTACTTTTTTAGAAATATAGTTATTTGTAGTAGCCTGTAATTGTCAAGATTTATCAGACAAAGTAGTTCATTCATTCATCAATTCAATTTCATTTAAAGATTGTATTTGTTGTTTTCAAAGCTTCTCTGCAACGCTCATTTAATATTTTAACATGGTTTTTGTCGCAAAGCTTCCCAAAAGAAAACTGCAAAGTTGTAACACAAATTTATGCGCATTCTGTATAATTAAGTATGTAGTACCTACATGCGTTTTAATTATATATCTTACCTGCATGCTCATAAGTCCTACTATTATCGCACTCACATAAGCATGTAAGTTAAAAAAGCTAGAACTTCATATTCTCAGTCAAATAAAGTATGAATAATAAGAGATTGTAATTTTATTTCATTTAGCCGCTGAACATTCTCCAAATGTTTCAGTTATGTATCAAAATAACTACGCATTCTTTTTGAAAGTATAACATAAATAATCACAAAGAATATTTAATAAATACATATTACTTTGTTCTGGATAAACACATGCTTAGTACATGCCAACTTAATTCAAGTAAACGCAATTTTCTAAGTGAAATATTTACTAAAACACAAAACAACATTTAAGTACAATTAGATTTCTATGAAATTTACAATTATTATCATATGATCACAATATGGTAACTTGAATACCATGACGTATTTAGAATCTTGTAGAACCTAATACTGCATACTATTTTTTTTAATGTAGAATACAGTTTAATATTTATCTCGACATGGCAATAGCAGCATTTATGCTTTCGTTAAATCCGTATTGAAGAAGAATTAGGAATATAAATCTGATAGAATATTAAAGACTGTACATACATGTAGATTGGAATTGAGTTAATACCTGTTTGTGAAGTGGATGAATAGCGCTCAGGAGGATCTACAAACGTTTATGACGCATTGAATGCCTAATAGAATAAGTACAGTAGATTCCGCTTATATGAAGTTGGATTGAAAATTGAAATTGGATTTTTAAGACAATTAAGCAGCGATACAAATAAGCGGTGGTTGTATGGAAACCATCTAGATGCTTTCATAGGCTTTATAAAAACGGTCTAATCAAAATTCATTTGTGATAACGCATCGTACTTTTTCAACATTTCACATTTATCTCGAAGATTTAAATTTTGACGCTGCGTTCCTTTAGGCATTTTGAACTTATGTTGTACGCACGAAGGAAAAAAGTGAAACTGAAGAATATACCGCACGAACATCATAACTTTCAAACTTCTGGGATTCCCAGATCGAATAACAAGGCTAGGAAGTTGACACGCACATACATACGTATATATAAATATGATGATTCAAAAAACCGGCGTATTGATTCATATAAACGAAAAATTTTACGTTAATCATCATACAAATGGTTTGGGCATTCATACTTTGAGTCAAATACGCGGCTGATTCAAATAACCAGTGATTCATATAAGCGGAATCCACTGTATATTGTAACCAAAATTTATTAGAGGGCAAATACCACTTGCATCACACATCATATACATATAACCCCAAACAGTACAGAATGTCCACTGAAGGTATCATAGGCATACAGAAGGTCCATATAATAAGCTATTTGGAATTCTAATGACAAACTGTACAAAAACCGAGAAAGATTGTAACAGTCAAATGTACAAAACAAGTTGGGGCCTTGACTTCTGCAGAAAGGCAATTTAGTTACAGTGCTAATTGCTGTAAGTGCTAGTGGAAATTCCGTATCACTACTTCTAGTATTTCCCAGAAAATACCTTAAGCCAGAGAGTATCTCTAATGGTCCTCTAGGCTGCATAGGCACTGCTTTTCTAAACGGTTGGGTGCAACATTTTGCCAGACATGTGAAATGCTCTACAGAAAAACCGGTTTTAATCATTCATCCCATTTATCAATTTCTGTTCTTAATTTTTGTAAAGATTATGGAATTCAGTTACTTTCTTTTCCACCTCACACCAGCCACAAACTTCATCTGTTAGATTTGTCTGTTTTCGCTCCTCATAAAACTTTTTTCGACAGTGCTGCAAACTCGTGGATGAAAAATCACCCCGGTCAGGGGATGACAATATGTGATATCCCAGAAATACTGAAGCAAACTCTTCCACTTGCTGTAACACCTAAAAATATTTTGTCTGGCTTTGCATCTAGCTGAATATACCCATTCAACAAAGATATCTTTACCGAAGAAGACCTCCTTCCCGCTAAAATTACAGATCGACATAATCCTACATCCTTTACGAGGAGCGCACGTCGATGTCACAATTGACAAACGCAATTATCTTTGAGGCTACAAAACCGTTACCAGCAGCTGGAAATACTTCATTTGACACTTTGGAAACATCAGAAAATGTCTTATTTGGAGAAGCTTTGCATTCTAATCCAGGTTCGGAATCATCCACAAGCTAGGCCAGATTTATTAGAAGATGTTACCCCTGAACACATCCGTCCATTGCCGAAGGCAGCACTAAGAAAGAAGTTAACTACCAGAAGAAAATTGAAAAGTGCGATACTGACAGACTCACAGATTAAATGAGAATTAGAAATGAAGGCTAGTATTAGAGAGGAAAAAAGAAATAAAAGCGTTCAGAAAGTAAAAAGAGCTATTAAGGTTCGTAAAAATAAATCAAAACAAATATAGAGCAATGAATCGAAAAATGAAAATTTTTACACAGTAAATAGTATACTATAACAACTTTCCTCATCGCAGTAACAACTTGCCCCCTTGATGGGTAAGTTGTTACAATTTTCTGGTTCCAGTTTCACACATGAAATTTGTACCACATTACTCGAACGGAAATTAGAAATAAGATTAACTAAGAACGGTCTAAAAGGACAGTGGCCAGGAAGTACAACTTGCACTAAAAGCTGGGACTAGTATATTTCATCAAATTTTTATTCCAGAGTTGGAAAAAGGTCTAGCTGATCAAATCAAAAAGCTAGATATCTTGTTAGATTAACATATAAAGATTTGCAAACTATTGCATACCAATTTGCTGCAAAAATGAAACTCCATCTGTTTTACAAAACAACAAAACTTGTACGAAAGAAACTGTTTAGCCAATGGTAGGGTTTACCAATGACACAACCCGAAAGAGCCGCCAGAGTGAGAGATTTCAACTAAGCTCAAGTAAACCGCTTTTTCCATAATTTAAAAACATGTTGGGAAAAGTCCTTGTTTGATGCCACAACCATATTTAATATGGAGAAGACAGGATTGTTGACCGTTCCAAACAAGATTCGTAAAGTAGTGCTAAAAGCAAAATATTCTTGGTAGAACGTGGACAACTAATTATAGCCGTTTGCTGCGTGAATCGTGCTGGTTCCTATATACCTGCTGCGCTGATATATCCCCACAAACGTGAGAAAAGGGAACTATTGTACCAAGCTCCAGCGAATACACTGTTATTGCTGTCAGATAGTGGATTTATGAATTTTCAGGAACTTGTCAAGTCAACGAAAGTATAACCAGTATTGCTTATATTGGATAACCATATCTCACATATATGCTTCCCTACTATAGACTTTTGCAAATATAGTGCTATACATCTTCTCAGTTTTCCTCTACATAATAGTCACAGGCTACAGCCATAAGTTCTTTTGGCTCTTTAAAAAAATGCCTACAGCCGGGAAGCGTATAACTGGATGATTAACAATTCTGGAAAAGCAGTCTATCAAGCAGAAGTAGCAAGTGTATTCGGGAAATCGTATTCAAGAATTGCTTCATTGGAAAAAAAAACAGCACAATGCTTTGAAGCAACAGGAATTTGATCGTATAATCCAAATATTGTGTAGCAGATATACTCCAAATCGAAAACAACTTATTGCAGCTACTGACCTATATGAAAAAAAGTTAGAGGGGAAGTAACGGCTGTCACAACGTTAACTAAACGCTAATTAAGATGAACGTAGAGCTAGTGGGGTTAGCAGCCAATGGAAAAATCCTTATTGAAAGGAAATAAGACTCATTTATCTAGACCTTAAGCTTTCGATTTTTATTAAAATCTTCCTCAGAAGGTAATTCTACAAGAAAATATGCTAATAAAGAAACAGTAACAGTAATCATAAATAAAAAACTTACGATTAGAGTAAGAAGCTAGCAAACACAGAACATAACTTCGCACAGATATCCATTAATAATAGTGGTCATACTAGGAGCTTAAGTTAAGACTAGACACAACATGTTAAAAACACAAAATGTATTGTGAATTAATAAAATTAAGGTGACAATCCACCGAAAATAGACCGCATGGTTGAGCGCGGGAAACAGGTCTGAGTGAGACAGGTTAAGCAGGGAAATATTAAATGGGGGAAATTCAAAACTAAAAGTAACCAACTTAAGTCAGGAACTGTAAGGGAGTAGGGGGAAAGCGGGAAATTCAAAATGAACTAGTCAGAATCTATAACTATGACAGTGGAATCCAGATCAGAAATGACGGGGTTGTTTAAGTGGGGGTGTTTTTATTGATATTAAACAATAAGGAGTAAATATCGCTGAGATTATCCAGATCAGTTCTAAAATTCATTGTATTATTGGTAGTTTGTATGTAATACATTTCCAGAAACATGCGTTTCCTGTAGTTCTTTTCAGTAGCCATAACAGAGATGCCATCGAAATCCATCGAGTGTCTACTATGAAAACAATGGGAAGAGAGGGCAGTACCTTCAGAGAGTTATTACTACAGTCTCTGCTGTGTTGATAGATGCGATTTTTTAACCATTGACTGGTAGTACCGATGTAAACAAGTTCACAGTGTCTACAAGGGATATGGTAGATAACGTTGGAGCGTAGCAAAAGTGGGGTAGTGTCCTTGACTCTAGAGAAGGTCGACCCTACGGTGGTGGTGTTATAGAATGCCAGCTTAGTGGTAGGATATTGTAGGAGTAATTTCCTAATTTTTTCCGAACAGTATGGTATGTAGGGAAATTTGACATATTTATATTGGGTGATATCAATGGGATTATTAGAAAGAAGTGGGGAATTATGTGCAGAATTTGAGTTGGAGTAAGTATTGTGATGTTGAGTGGTAGGTGACTGATACACTATAGATTTGGACAATTTAAGGGGTAACCATTTTGAGTAAACAACTCAACAAGACGGGTCTTTATATTATTATGAAATTGAGGATGGGCAATTTTAAGAATTCTGTTCTTTAAAGCACGTAAAACATTAAGTTTCATCTGTATGGGATGGTTAGAATAATAGTTCAAGTAACGACCAGAAAAAGTAGGTTTAGTGTACCAGTCAAGTATTATTTTTTGATCGGGAGTTCTATGTACCTTAGTGTCAAGAAAGGGAATGGATCTGTTGTGTTCAAGTTCAATTGTAAACTGTATGTGTTCGTTGAAACTATTGAAGTGATGGAGAATGTTATCTTCCTCATTCAAGGGGATAGAACATATTAGGTCATCAACATATTTGTAAATGAAAGGTAAATGAAAAGGAAGGTTAGGTACCACCTGTTTCCAGGATCACCTTCTGGAACAGGTGGTACCTAACCTTCCTTTTCATTTACCTTTCATTTACAAATATGTTGATGACCTAATATGTTCTATCCCCTTGAATGAGGAAGATAACATTCTCCATCACTTCAATAGTTTCAACGAACACATACAGTTTACAATTGAACTTGAACACAACAGATCCATTCCCTTTCTTGACACTAAGGTACATAGAACTCCCGATCAAAAAATAATACTTGACTGGTACACTAAACCTACTTTTTCTGGTCGTTACTTGAACTATTATTCTAACCATCCCATACAGATGAAACTTAATGTTTTACGTGCTTTAAAGAACAGAATTCTTAAAATTGCCCATCCTCAATTTCATAATAATATAAAGACCCGTCTTGTTGAGTTGTTTACTCAAAATGGTTACCCCCTTAAATTGTCCAAATCTATAGTGTATCAGTCACCTACCACTCAACATCACAATACTTACTCCAACTCAAATTCTGCACATAATTCCCCACTTCTTTCTAATAATCCCATTGATATCACCCAATATAAATATGTCAAATTTCCCTACATACCATACTGTTCGGAAAAATTAGGAAATTACTCCTACAATATCCTACCACTAAGCTGGCATTCTATAACACCACCACCGTAGGGTCGACCTTCTCTAGAGTCAAGGACACTACCCCACTTTTGCTACGCTCCAACGTTATCTACCATATCCCTTGTAGACACTGTGAACTTGTTTACATCGGTACTACCAGTCAATGGTTAAAAAATCGCATCTATCAACACAGCAGAGACTGTAGTAATAACTCTGAAGGTACTGCCCTCTCTTCCCATTGTTTTCATAGTAGACACTCGATGGATTTCGATGGCATCTCTGTTATGGCTACTGAAAAGAACTACAGGAAACGCATGTTTCTGGAAATGTATTACATACAAACTACCAATAATACAATGAATTTTAGAACTGATCTGGATAATCTCAGCGATATTTACTCCTTATTGTTTAATATCAATAAAAACACCCCCACTTAAACAACCCCGTCATTTCTGATCTGGATTCCACTGTCATAGTTATAGATTCTGACTAGTTCATTTTGAATTTCCCGCTTTCCCCCTACTCCCTTACAGTTCCTGACTTAAGTTGGTTACTTTTAGTTTTGAATTTCCCCATTTAATATTTCCTGCTTAACCTGTCTCACTCAGACCTGTTTCCCGCGCTCAACCATGCGGTCTATTTTCGGTGGATTGTCACCTTAATTTTATTAATTCACAATACATTTTGTGTTTTTAACATGTTGTGTCTAGTCTTAACTTAAGCTCCTAGTATGACCACTATTATTAATGGATATCTGTGCGAAGTTATGTTCTGTGTTTGCTAGCTTCTTACTCTAATCGTAAGTTTTTTATTTATGATTACTGTTACTGTTTCTTTATTAGCATATTTTCTTGTAGAATTACCTTCTGAGGAAGATTTTAATAAAAATCGAAAGCTTAAGGTCTAGATAAATGAGTCTTATTTCCTTTCAATAAGGATTTTTCCATTGGCTGCTAACCCCACTAGCTCTACGTTCATCTTAATTAGCGTTTAGTATATGAAAAAATCATAGAAAATCCGCCAGAAAAATCCACTGTAAGTGCAGTGAAGCCATTATATTCATTACTAAGTGAAGCCATTTTTAGTGGACATAAAAATATTCTTCAACCACAACAGATAGACCTCACCTTAATATTCGAGATTAACTTAATCACAAAGGATTTTAGAAAGTTGGCAACTTCTTCGCCACGAATCGGCGTGAGCCCAAAAAAGTTTAATATGCTCTTGAAAGGGGCATTACTTAATACACAAACTGTACATACTACTAAGATATCAACAATTTATATATGTGACTTTTGTTGCTGAAAAAATCCGTGCGTACTCCTGAAGCACGCACGTACTCTTAAGTTCCATAATTCTTTTTATTTTATATTGTATGTTAATATGAGGAATGTAGTTCATAATAAATGTAAGCGCATTAAATATTGCTTCAACTGTATATGTCTAGAGTTCTCATTTCACATTTATATCTTGAATAATTAGGTACCCATTTTTAAAGTTAAATGAATGCTCTAGGGCAACTTTTCCCTATATCCCGAACATTTTAAGAATGATTTCTTATAAGTGTTACGTGTTATTTACTACTGTTGTTTTCAATCACACGACTTGAAACGGTTACGGAATCTGTCAAATTTATTAGACAAATACCTTTGGAACGTTAAAAAAGGAAGGTATAACACAAAGTGTTAAACATCCCTCCGATACCATGATATGGTCATGCATTACTTGGCAGAAACAGGATCTTCGTACTTGCCAAACCATGCACGAGTATCGATAAAAAATGTAGAAACTGTTCTGTTCCAAATCTGAATGTCAAAGCCTGTATAGACAGCACGCTAAAGTAAGTTGAAGGGGTTATTCAAGCTAGGAAAAGATTGTCCAAATATTGAAACAAATGTATCCTATATACAGTAGATATACTGGCACATCGTAAACGCGCTGATTGTCATATTTGTATTACCATGATTTGCTATTTGGTTCGCCAGAACAGGTAAAAAATATTAAACGCTTACCTGTATTCATAGAAATAACTGTAAATAATCTCAGTCGCCAGTTTTACAAAAGCAATCATGACTAACAAGTTGTAAGTTGCTTTGAATGGGCACACCAAATGCAAATAAAGTTTGGCCATCAAATAAGCAGAGAGCAAAGACTGTGCTTTGCTCCAAATTTGAAACGTTTATATCAGCGAAAAATATTTGTTCGGAACTTTGCAGAAGATTACTTGTATGACCTCCTTATACACGACTTACGATCAAATGTGAAAGTGGTTCGATCATGATTTTGTGTGCAATGAATTTAAATTTTTGGTATTTAGTTGCGCCATCTAACCGCCATCCTACGATTTCCTAAGTAATTTCTAGATTTGTTTCGTATCCATTTAGTAAGTGATATATTTTTCCCGGAGATGTACTATAAACCGTTCCTGAGATATGGCTGAGCGCCATTCTTATTTGGTCACCCAGTTACATAGACGCGTCAAAAATTTTACAACTTTCTTGATTTTTTCTTTTTATTTCACGAATATATCTTTGCTTGTATATAAAAATAAAATTAAATACAAATTAGAATTTGCAGAACACAGGTAATACGTGGACAGTAGTAGTGACTATTAAACCACTGAATACGTACATAGAATTTCAATCCTAATGCTCTAATTTTTTGCACAACTGCTGAGCTAGGAGCATACGAGGGCGGATCCAGAAATAAGGTTCCCAACAATTTTACAAATAGACTGCATTTTTCTGCAGAAACGCCATCTTTTTTTACGCATTTTTTGTAGACGGTACTCCAATTTCTGTATACCAATGTCGTAGAACTTCGCCGCCAATCCGTTACACGAGCATTTCACCTCTTCTTTAACTTCATCGTCGGTCCCGAAGCGTTGGCCACTCAGGTATCTATTCCTTTAACTTGGGAAACAAGTGATAATCACTAGGCGTGAGATCAGGACTGTAAGGTGGGTGATGCATGACAGTCCATCCAGATTGTGTCAAAAGTTCCTGGGTTTGACGGAAAACGTGAGGTCGGGCGTTGTCGTGAAGCAGCGTTGCATCAGCTGTCAGTCACCCTCGCCGGCGGTTCTGGATAGCACGCCTGAGTTTTCTTGGTGTTACACAATAACTGTCTGAGTTTATTGTTGTTCCACGTTCCATGAAATCAATCAGCAGTATTCCCTTATGATCCCAAAAAACACTGCCCATGACTTTGCCAGCACAAGGAGTTTATATGAATTTCTTTGAGACTGGTGAACCTGAGTAACGCCACTGTTTGGATTTTTGTTTCATTTCCGGAGTGAAATGAAACACCCAAGTTTCGTCTCCCGTAACAACGGAGTCCAACAATCCTTCTTTATCTTCTTGACACTTTTGAAGAAACTTACGTGCACAGTCAAAGTGTTTCTCCTTTCGTTCTGATGTCAATAGCCGTGGTATTCATCGAGCGCAACACTTGTGATACCCCTATTTTTCAGTCAAAGCTTTTTTCACTCTGCCGTAAGGACTCCCAGGAATCCGAGTAACAAGTTCGCGGACGGTAATCCTCCTGTTTTGAAGGACGATGGACCGTCTCGATTACCGCCTCCGAAACTGACGGTCTTCCACTCTGTTCTTCATCATGGACTTCTTTCCGATCAGTACTAAACTCCCTGCCGCACTGCGGGATCAACAATGGAAATCCACGTCTCGGACGGCTGCTAAGCCAAATCTGGACGGCGCAGCAAAGCGCGGCCCGAGGGAATCGAGAGTGAGGAAACAGCCGCGTACAACGGTGCTGCCAGATTTCACCTCGCACCTTCTCCTGCAGCCGGAGCTCTTTGGAAACCTTATTTCTAGATCCACCCTCGTATGTAGAATCGACTTCTACTTGGACTAAGTATAGCTTTACTGTTTCAAAACAGTTTTTGAGGTACGAAAACACAGATTTTCGTACCGTCGGAAGTATTATCAGCATATGTTACAAATATGCTAGACGTATATGGTGCATCCAGAACGACCAGGACTAATCAGCTGGACTAAGCATATTGTTTGGCTTTCATATATTTGTTTTTGTCGTATATTCTCATATAAAAATATTAATAAGCAATTTTTACATAATCCTAATTTTTTATGTTTCAATAAAAGCAACCTCTTATGGTATTATAGTACGTTATTATATTCGTACATCGTCATGTTGATGAAGCTGCACATTTATAGCGTTCTATTACGTCCGACTACACTCCAGCACCACAAACACGTATCTGCACTATTTGTATTTTATTTGAATTTTATTTTATTTTATTAGCGTACCAAGATCTGCGTTTGCTATAGTGAATAATACTTTTCATACAGGAATATTCAAAGGTATGGGAACACAACAATATTTTTGAATTTTTTTTTAGATGGAATATTTCTGCATTTTTAAGGACTTTTTGTGTTTATCTTTCAATTCCTGAAATATTTCTACTTGTATGTCAATAAAACAACAATTAATTAAATATCAATTTATTCCAGAACATATAATATTATGTTTTCGATATGTCAATTTCTTCCACGGAAGAAGTCTTAAAGAAGGAAGAAATTGGCATTTTATATTAAATGTCAAATTCTTCACTGAAGAACTCTTATTAATTAAATTGGTATTGAATTAATTGTTGTTTTATTGACCTACAAGTAGAAATATTTCAGGAATTGAAAGAAAAGTACACAAAATAGATACAGTCAAACCTGTCTATGCCTGACTAAGGCGGACATTTTTAACAGTCGCGTCACAGTTAATTCAAAGTACAGTACTATATTGTCTGTATAAGCCGGAAACTGCATAACGTGAAAGGGAATGCATTTTTAGGTCTGCCTCGCTAAAAACAAACCTGTATAAGACGTGTGACGTTTTAAGAAAAATGTGTAGTTGTGAAAGTTTGTGTAGTCAAAACAACGGAGAATCGTGATTGAGCGTGTCCATTACATATTGTGAATGGAAATTTAATTGAAAACGGTGAGTGATTGTGGTGAAAACAATGTCAGGGAGAAAAATTAAATGTCACGGAGCAAAATTAATACCTTATCGTTAAAACTTAAAATTAAGCCAGAACGGCATCACTTAAAAGACCTTTGTAAAAAATATAAATGTGGTAAAACTCAAAGTCTATCAGGTTTTGAAAGACAAACAAGATTCGTGAAGACTGGTTAAGTGGTCATCGTCAGGAAGAGTACAAACGAAAAGTTAGAAAAACCGGTAACGAAAACGTTAAGAAAATTTTTAAATATTAGATCAAGAAATATCCCGATTTCTGGGTCAATTTTACAAGAAAGATTATATATATATTGCAACTCGTTTGAAGAACGATTCATTCAAAGCTTCTAACGGATGGCTTGAAAGCTTTAGAACTCGATACCTAATTTATTTTAAGCAAGTTTGTGGGGAAGTAAATGTTGTTGACTTAACAGTTGTGGAAAATTGGAAATCAAGATTGCCTGAAATAATTGAAGATTATGAGTTAAAAGATATCGCTAACTGCGGTGAAACAGTGTTCTTTCGCGCCCTTCCAAGTAAAACTTTGACTTTAAAAAATGAGAAATGCGTAGGTGGAAAACAGTCTAAAGAACGACTGACAGTTTCTCTTTGCGCATTTTCTGATGGAACTATTGACAAGCCATTAGTCATAGGAAAAAACTTCGAAACCGCGTTGTTTCAAAAATCTAGATATTTATACACTTCCGGTGATCTGGCGTACCAATAGGAAAGCATGGATGACGTCTTCGTTAACGGATGAATGGCTGAAAACATTGAACAATAAAAAGAAAAATCAGAAAAGACATATTCTTCTTTTCTTAGATAATGCGGCATATCATCCACATTCACAGCTGTGAAATATCAAACTGTGCTTTTTACTACCAAATACGACGAGTTTATCACAACCTTTGGATCAAGGTATTATCAAAAATTTTAAAGTCCATTACAGAAAGCGTGTGCTTCAATCAATTTGTGCCAATATGGGAGACTGCAATTCAGCAACTGAATTAGCTAATAAAATTTCTGTGCTAGATGCTATTCGTTGAATTTCAGTTGCACAAAAAAATATAAGCGCCAACTGCATAAAAAATTGCTTTAGAAAGGCAGGTTTTATTATTTTAGAAGACAATGAACAAGAGATTGAAGAACTAAGTCCAGTGCAAGAAATAAATGAAGCTGAAATTCTGATGAAACAAATAGACCAAAATAGTTAAACAATAACGGCTCAAGACTACATTGACATGGACCAAGAACTTATAGTTAACGATGATACAGCAATAGATGAATGGTTAACCGCTACAATATCTAATAATTATCAGATGGAAATACAAGACGAAGATGGCAATGACGATGATAAAGCTTCTGGGCTAGATAATGTTTTTTGTTTAAATTTTTTATTTAAAATATTTATTTAAAGTTTTACAGTAACAGATATTGAAGAACATGAAAAAATAACATCATGCATCTCGGATGCATTCAAAAAAATTACCGTATTACAAGAATACGCACAACGAATACAGTCCATTGACATGCCAAAAACCATAAAAAGCTAAAAAAATAGAAGACTTTGGACGCATATGTACTGAAAACGCCTACATAATTATGTAAAAATATATAAACTCAATACATGTGCTTATAAATGTTGTTTTCAATAAAAAATATTTGTCGTTTTATACAGGTTTTCTTTCCGTTTTAAAGAGGTTCGAGGACAAGACGGAAACCTGTCTAACCCGAAAGAATATTTTGGTCCCATAGGGTTCCGACATAGACAGTAGGTTTGACTGTATATTAAAAGACTTTTTGTGTGCAATTATGTGTCTGTTCTGCACTATTCTCGAGATATTTACTGTAATGGTAATTTTTACCATTAATATCAAATAAACTCTAAATTTTCATTTTAAAATTATTTTCACACGTCTAAATGCGCGTTCCTTTATGAGGTCTATATTTCGTGAAATCGATATCGAAAATTTTAGTAATATCGGAGTTAGTATCCAACAAAAATACAACTCACTATTTTTCTATATATTTTTTATCAGAAGCATTCAAAAAATATAAGGAATAAGACAGTCTAGATGACAAATGAGTTTGTATGAATATTTAAGTTTCTAACGAAGACAAAATAACATTTAAATACAATTATTTGTGACACACAGTATACAGTAATTTCTTTTATCGAGCAAAATTACGTCATAATTTCATGCTTAAATTCATCTCACCTTTTACTGATATACTTTACACTATATATATACTATACACCAAAAAGTTTCTAAACATTCAGAAAGATTTTGATTAATATATAAGATACGTACGTTTTCAGTAAATAGCTGCGTCTAAAAAGAGCAACCGTAGACACATGTTTCAAGCTGATTGGCCCTCATCAGTACGGTGTAGCCCAGAAATATAAACGCAAAACAATTTAAACTGAGATCCACAAGAGACGAATAAAAAACAAGACATTTCAATTATATAGAAATAAATAGGTAATGAAAATATCAATTTTGAATAAATACCTATACTTCCGAATACAAAATCAAAATTGTGTTTTACGGATTTAGTGATTGATGTTTGGCGATTAATACATTTCTAATTTGTTAATTGTTTGAACAAAACTTGTAAAAATAAATATCTATAAATTTAGTCCTCAATGATTTATAATTTTGTAAATAATGTGTATCGAAGAATTTTTAAATATCGGCACATGCTGTTTGCATAAACGATGTAAAAAATATATGCGGCGACGAGAGAGCAGATATTTACGTACAAGGGATCTTCTTAACTTTTAGAAGCTACGGTCCACCGCATACACCACCCAACCGTAGCGGTGGTCCATCTATACAAAAATATTTTCCCATTGTATCAGCAGTACAAATTATAAATCACTGCATTCTTATTCACTATAATAGTTGTTAGACACATGCACGGAGTGGCATACATTCAATCAATAGTGAGGTTTTATGAAATAAACATCTCGAAGAAAGGTGATTTTGTTATAAAAATTAAGCGTGTTCAGTTAAACGGCAACTGAAAATAACTAAATGCACTCTGTTATAAAGCTTGGTTGAACAACGTTTTTTCCAGTCATTTGGTAATTTGATACTTTCAGACATATTTATTTTTGGAACCACCGCTTCATATACGTGAATTATAAATTGCGTAAAAAAATCAGATGGTAACGTCTAATAATATACTGCCACGTCATTGCGTAGTAACTTCCAAATGCTTTGCTTTTTTGGTGCTACTATGGCCTAGGCCAGGGGTCGGCAACCTGCAGCTCTTTCAGTGTAAAGTTGCAGCTCTCCATTTCCATCCGCAAAAATTAATAATTAATTATTTTATTATCAAAACCCATAAAAATAGTGCAATCGATCCATGAGTAAATACCATGAATATCTTTCGGCCACTTCCACTCGGGAATCACCCGCACCACCCTGTCGCGACGTATACTTACTATAACATTGAAACAAAAATTTTAGTGGCTCTTTAAAAACTGGGAAATTTTGTAAATTGTAACTTTTGGCTCTTCCGTCTCAAAAGGTTGCCGACCCCTGGCCTAGGCAATAGGATGGGTACATTTCACAACTGCTTTTAGAAACTATCTTAAATATTCCTCATTTTATTGTAGAAAATGAGTAGCAAATTGCCATGTCGTCTGTGGGAATTACACGTGAAGAAACGAAAGCTTTTAGGTAAACGCAGATTCTTTTACCATCAGGCAAGGACTTTGTATTGGGGATGATCAGGATTCAGATAATACACCTGCACTCTCAAGTGATGTTGTTAATGATTCCCGAAACATCTGATAGCAATTCAAATTTTAATATTCGCCTGACACTTCAAATCAACAAGAACAGCCTCCTATCTTTGAATAAAATTAACAGAGGTCCAACTTTTCTGCTATTTTCGGAAATCAGTGGGGCTCCTCCAGGTAACAATTCCGCCAACAACTCATTGATCACTTAGTATTCCATAGTAATTTATAAGCGGAGCAAGAAGACATTGGAGCTGGACCAATTCTGAGGAAGTGAATGCTTTTTCAGAAGTTAATCTATTGATGGGCATCAAACGGCTACTAAGCTATAAAGACTGCCCCAGTCTCCCATAATACATACAGATTGGCGCAGCGAACGGTTCGCATTGGATTTCAAATACACACACATAGGCAAGTACGTATTCATGTATGTGATACAGAGACGAGGGGCTGTTATACATGTCATAGGAAATATGTATTTGAGAAAGAGAAACACATTCCTTACTCGCTTTTGTAAAGTTCATTGCCGAATTTTGTTTCGTTTTGAATATAAGAATTTTGTTTTAGTTACAATTTTTATAGTTTTGTTTCAGTTCAGTGGTATTGAATAGATACATCATTTGGAAAATAGATAATCAAGCTACATGTACTACACTAAAAGCAAACACGTACATCCTTACGTCACTCCTGCCGTACTAATACGATTGAAAGTCGAAAACCGTAACGAACGTCTTCCCACTATCGTAACTTTACTACGCCTACAGACGATACGTACATGTAAAATATGCGTGCGTTAGTGTGTGTAATATGCACGAAACATATAAACCTATAACTCTAACAATCTGTATATCAGTTCAATAATAAGTCAAGAAAGATTGCGGTGGTTACTGGCCTTTCACATGAGAATGACAACTCCGTAATGCTCAATCGTCACCACAGTTTGATAAATTATATAAAATACATCAATTGCTGTATCATCTTCAAATAGCATTCAAAAATTGCTTATTGCCAAATATGGTACTCGCTTTAGATAAGTCTATGATCAAATTTTAGGGTAGGAATGTGGTAAAGCAATATATGCCTACAAAAATCCATCAAACGTGCGTCAAATCTAATTCAAATTTAATGTGTATGAAGAGAGATTGGTTAATGGAAACGTAGAAGTGTTTAAGGTCTAGCAACACCCTAACAAAAGAATTTGAGTGAAAGAACTACCATTTGTTTTTTGATTTTTTCAATAGCGTTAAGATTATGCAGGAGTTGAAGCAAATAAATGTTAATGCAGAACTGTAAATACATCAAGAAAAATGTACCAACTTTTACAAGTAACAACTGCAGCGCGGTGAATTTATTTTGTACACCAGCGATAATGCATTAACGATAAAATGGAAACTATCGCAAACCAGAAGACTACACAACTGATGTAAATGATCGGAAGGATCGGAATAAAATAGTTGCGTAAATTTCCTTTCCAACAGCTCTAATAGGTTATGATGCAAATATGAATGGCCTCGATAAATTTGACCAAATTCTCTCTAGTTAACAAAATTAAGGGGCAAAGAAACAAATGATGGCATCTTATCGCCCCTGCGAGTTTCTGAATAAAAAAAAATCGATTTTCGCTCCATAAATCCAAATAAAGAAATCAAAACTATTTACGTCTGAAAATAATCGAATAAATGCATCTGTTATCTAATTATAGGGTACGCTACATGGATGAACAGAGAATAAAAAACTTTATTTAGTGATTTAAAAATATTTTAATATTTTAATTTAAGAATGTTGTTGGATGGATATCTCGAAAGCTGCTATCTTTGTTGCTATTTTTGTTTCACATTGATTTTAACTTGATTGTATCGAGCATATCATTTTTTTTCGTAACTTTTATACTTACGGAGATATTTGACTTACTTTGCTAGTAGCTTCATTTACTGCGACACAACAGAAAACAACTAAAAAAAAACACGAACCAACTTAAGGTTGACTGATACTAATTGAACCACTTAGTGATACAGCGCCGTCAACCCGAGGGTACAATCTATTATGCAACTCTGTGTTTTAAAACAAAGTTTAGTCATTTGACAGGCTCGTTAGCGGTCACGAGTTGCTATGGATATATGGTTTATTTTATAAACGAAAATGGAAACTGAAATTAAATTCCTGGAAATATTCTAAAGAAAGCGAACTTATTGCGGGAAAATGTGTTACCGTGATGTCTAAAGCTGCTTATGAAAAAGTTTATTCAAGTTTCTGCCATTGGAGAGAAAATAACCTAATGTCCATGATAACAAAAAAGATTTTTGAATTTTTTAAAACACGTTCTGTAAAACGTGTTTTAAAATACCGTTTTTAGGCGAGAATTTTAATATTAAAAACATAACTTAAAATATAACCAATAAAAAAATAAATTAAAACAACTAAAAACAAAGGGGTTCAAGCCACATCAGCTCAACAACGATTTATTAAAGCAAGTTAAACGATACCGCATTTCAAAACTCCCTTAAACTTTTGTATCTAAAGTTATTTAAAAGGTTTTATGAAACCAACCATTAGTTTAGACAGTAGACGTCAAATATCATCGAGACCTGGGTCGATGAATTAACACACCTTTTCCTAATAATTCGAGTAAAATCCGAGTATTCTGAAAGTATGTGGTCTTCCTTTACACGGAAATGTAGATTCTGTATCTATAGAGGAGCGTGCAGTAACATTGTTATTATCTTGTTTAACTTGTTATTAAAGCATCCTGTTCATTAATTTTTTGGTTCTTTTAATCTCTTACGATATCACTAACACTCTTCTTCCAATATATGTAAACGTTTCAATAATACCTACTCTGATCTTCATGCTGTCTCTCCCTGTTTAAGAAAGGCCTTGTTTAACGATATTGATAATCTAAAAAACATTGACTTTACGCTAGGTAATTAAAATTTAGCGGAAAAGTAACCTAAGTAGTAAACAGAATACTACAAGATAAAATTGAACACGATGCACAATGAAAACCAGTATTGAAGAAAATTATTATCGAGACGCGGGTTAAATTCAAATGTCTTCATCAATTACAGACACAATAACATCCAACCAACATTTACATAACACTTGGAGTCTACCGTCTCTAAGGCATTGACAACCTTGATACCTTCAACATCTTGACTGTCATAACAAAATTTAACATATATATAAATTAATTCAGTGCAGATTAATGTTCTACAAGATTATACATAAGCTTAAAAGTGTCATAATGAATACTAATGTGTAAAGTCAAATAAAATTTTATTTTGTCATGAATCCACGTTATAAAATAAGATAAGTTTTACAACACAAAAGAGAAAATAAATGATCGCCGAGATACATAAAATAAGTGAATTCATATACGGATATAAACTCAAAATTTTTCCTTGAAATATACAGTGTCTTTAAACATTAACGACACTTAAAATATTACGACCCAGTGAATATCACCGAAAAAGACAGGCACAATTATATTTCTAATAATAGTAACTAATGAAACTAATTCGCGAAATAGATGAATATCCTACATTTATGTTGAAAGAACTGTATACTTAACATACTATACTTTCCAAATTGAAAACCATTCACTGCTTAAATTATTAAGTAAATACATGGTTAGGCTGAACAATTCTTCTTACCTGAATATCACCAACGCCTTGACATAGCTTACGCAATTTTACCTCACTTGTGCCTGTCGCTAAATTATTGATAACCACTAAAGAGGTATCAGCAAGCGATTTATCTTTAGCAAATATCTTTCTGTTAGATAAGAAAGATGATAAGTGATCTTTATCCGATTCACTATTACCGGCAGACACACAAGACACAGGTTTGCCTGAAACCACACGCTTAATCACTAACGGATTATCAACAGTTTTTATAGGAACAATGGTCTTATTTATCCGCGCAACAGGAGATTTCTTAACAGGTTTTAGAGATATTTGTGGTACCGAAGATTCAATAGTTTTCGTAGAATTCATTACAACTGGTATTTCTTCCTTCACTATATCTGTTGGCGTTAGTAGAGATTTGTACTCCTCCTCAGCTTGCAGCTTCTTCGCAGCTTGTTTCCTTCTTTCTTCCTTTTGACGTAGTAATCTTTCACGTATCAGCTTCTGTTGTTCAATCTTCCTTCTATATACCTTCATATCTTCGTCCTCTTCCTCCTAACATTGAAAACAAAATTGTATAATACTGCATCCAAAAATCAACAAACGAAAATACATGTGTTGGGAAAAAACAACGATAAAAGTCTGTTTTGTATTATACGGTGCGGTTCTAAAGTGTTCTAAAACATTATGTACTAAATTTTTGAAGTAGAATTTCTATTTAGTTTCAAAGACAGGGAGCGATATACTATTAAACCTTTAAATGGAATAGGGGTGGAGTGACACCTCATTTTAAACCGTTAATACCAACATTTCATAAAATTTTATCCATTCATATGAACATAGAAATAGCACAAAATTTTATTGTAGGTATGTTTTTTTTTATTATAGGTATGTTATTATAGGTATATATGTTGTGTTTGCAGTAAATCAAGTTCAAAAGTCTGAGGTAGCTATGGTAATTATAAATGTGGTAATAGGTAGTCTGTGGTAATAGTATATTAAAGTATGAGTAGGACCACGAATACTTTATACTATTTCTTTTTATTGGTGTATTTTAAAATCATGTCTTATTGGTTTCAATACTAAAAATAGAAATACAAATTAATCGTGTAAAGTTTTTGTGATGAGATGTGTCATTAGTACCAGATACATAAGTCTCTAGGCAATCACTAGCTTTTTTTAAGGGGGGTTCGTCACAACATAGGTGCTGTCGGTCATGCAACGCAATTTGATAGATTGCCATTGATTTGTATTTGTTGATCATAGCAATTCATAGCCGAATTTGTCACATATTTCTATTGAATTGTCATTAGTGATTGGTTCGAGATTAAAAATGATAAAGACGTATATATACAGTGTGTCCCCGGATCGACGCATGAATAGGTAAGTATTTATTTTCATAGCACACTTAAAAACTAAAACAACACAAACATTTCTTATTAATCTGAACAACTTTTCTCAACAACATTTCATCGTATCTCCTACAGAAACACTTTATTAGTGGAAAGAATAACTTTTTTGTGGATTTTCAAAGTATGTTTGATCTTGTTAAAATTTTGCATACTTGCATAGTTTATTATTCTGAATAACTTTTCTTAATAACATTTTGTTGTATCTCGTACAAAAAAGTACTTCATTAGTGATAAGAACTACCTTTTTGTAAATTTCCCAGGCATGCGTGATTTTTTAAAATTAAAAGTATGGCACAAATGACTTTCTACCCAAGCAGGGTTGAACCCCAGAAGATGAATTTTAACTAAAAAATTTACAGACTCTTATACCTATTCATGCGTCAATCCGGGGACACACGTTATGTACATATGTATACAGGATAACAACTTGAACTACGAAAGCCTATTGATAGGAGAAGGTAGTGGAAGGTAAAATTAAATGTATTTTAGTATTGTCAACTGTTTGTATGACAGGAATGTCAGTGGTTGTGTCAAACACTATGCCAAATAATAAAACCACTTTATAATTTGCACTTTTTCATTAATTGTGTATTCCATTAGGATAGTTTGATGTTTCGGTAAAGTATTTGACATAACCACTGACATTCCTGTCATATAAAAAGTTGACAATAGTAAAATTGACACATTTAATTTTAACTCCCACCACCCTCTCCTATCAATAGGCTTTCGTAGTTCAAGTTGTTAGCCTGTATATATCTATACATGTACAGTGAGGTGCAAAGATATCCGGACACGTCTAGATAGAGAAATACCCTCCGCTCAATACTTTATTCCAAAGAGCCGCAGGGCACATTACTACCTGCTGAGGTTAACCGTAGTTTTTCTCGCTTACAATAACATTGCAATATACAAATGCGTATAATACGTATAGACATATAATATATGTATGTATATGGATATAGCATAAATTAAAATATGGGAATTTAAGCTTCTGTAGCGTCAAGTAGATGATTTTATTATTCCTTATAGTAGCATTACATAAAGCATTACATCTTATAAATGAATATCGCGACTATTATTTGACTTGTTAGTTTTAACGAAAATTAGTCAATATCTAAAATATACATATTACTCCTTTAGTTAATAATAAATCACTCAGCTTACTGTAACAGAAGTTATAATGGAAACTAAATTTATAAGGCTTCATAAAGGTAGTAATATAGAGATATTCGATTCTGTTTAATAATAACTAATGTATTTATATTTATTTATATTTTTTGACATGTAGTTAGTGTTCTTATTTATGGTTCTATATATGATTTTGTTGTACGAGTTTTAGGTTAAATGTAAGGTAAAATAGAAAACAACTTACTAAAAGTGTTTTGACAGATTAACACCTTTTAACTCAATCACATATTGAGAATAAAAATATTTCATTGACATTATAATTAGTATAAATAGTGGATAAATATAGTTTAAAATGATAAAAGCGATCTGGAGCTTTCACCGATCGCTTACTGAAAATATAAAAACCCTCATATCAGCACAAAATTCGAAACAAAATTTCGCAAATACTAGCCCGCTGCACATAATAAGGATGCTGCAGTAATTAAAATTACATCTTAAACATATACAAACGCGTATTGGCGAATTACGTGTAAAACCAAATGTGCCCGTATAGCAATATAATTTTAGTAATACCGTATCTAGTTTTAAACACATTTTTCATCTGAAGATGATTCACTTAATACAAGCGCAGGTAACATCAGGTAACTTATTTAATTAGAAATTTCATTTAAATACTTCTTAGTACTACTAAGTTAGTATTACTAAATCCCAAATACATATACATATTATATGAAGAACAACGTAAGAAGACATTAAAGATGTATGTATGTTATGAGTATTTGTCAAGTTTATAGGTGCTTATGATTAGATAATCCACAAACACAACTCTATTAATCTATATATTTTATTTTAGAATAAAGTGTAGTATTCTGTTGAACATTAATCATTTGTTTTATACACAAACATTCTTATTGTTGTTTTTATGTATTTTCCTATAAAAATTAATATACATTTTTTATGAAGTTTTACTTATCTTTTATTCCCTATCATTAATTACAACTTTAATTTATTCTAATTCACATCTTCGATTACAACTTTATCGTCATCTTCTCTTTGAATGGTAAATGACAAACAATATCAAAATTTCAAGACATGCCTGTTAAAAATATTTATAACCAAATTAATCATTGATATATTGAGCCATGTATGAACACTAATTTAATGTAAAAAAATTGTTAATATAAATAAAGTGATTTTCACTAAACAGAATTAAACAATTAAATAATTTACTTTCTATTATGACTTCACAAAATATTTTGTGAGTTTGCAACATAAATAATCAGGTATACTAAAGTCTAGATAAAAAAAATGATAATGTATTCTTTCGCGAACGCTTCATTACTGCATCTTATAACAAAAGGCACAGCTTTTCACCTGGTGAAGATATATGTATAATGTGAACATACACATATTACTATTTTGTATCGGAGGACAACAATCTTTTTTTTGGTATGTATATTTGCAAAAATGCTATTCCTCTTAATAGTAGGTTGAATGATTACAATTCAATAAACGATATAGTATAGACGAGTCATATATTTATTAATTTTTAGTAAAACGGACAACTCGGTAAATATCCGTGATATAAAACAACCGTCCTAAATTCTAACATTTTAATTTATATAATATGTCTACATGTATGCATTTATATAATACAATGTTATTGTACGAGTGACAAACTACGGTCCCACCCAGCAGGTACTAAGCTGCCCTGCGGCTCTTTGGAATAAAGTATTGAGCGCAGGGTATTTCTCTATGTAGACGTGTCCTGATACCTTTGCACCTCACTGTACATATGTATATTAAGTAAGTAAGGAATTAAATTTAGCCATTATTTTTAGTTGCATTACTTGTACTTCAATGATGTCCATTACGATACAGATTTTCATTATGATACAAGTTTACTTATATCCAATAGGAATACAGATTTTTCATTACGATACAAGTTTATATCCAATAAGAATGCGACATTCCAATGTTCAATATGGCCGTGACTACATATCTAACAGATATAAAAATTAATTAACCTTGACAGTTCTTTGTATCTATTTAAATATAGTAAAAATTAAAGAGATATGTATGATATTATGGGGTCGTAGACAAAAAGAGCGTATGCAACTCGCATTTAATGTCTATCATTAACTGCTCATTCCATAATATACTCGTACTATTAGAGAGGTATCACAGTTAAATGCGGAGTTTATAGAACGATTTCGTTTTATCTGTAGATACTTAGTTCTGTTCTACCAATAAAACAAAATAAACGACTGCACCTTGTATAATAATATATGTATACAATAATTTGTTATTACAGCATAAATAATTTGCCCGTATTGCTGTGCGTGTCGCAAATCCACCACAAAGCCGAAGTTGCTACTTGGAGGTATATTCGACAAGTAGCTATTAGTTTATAGACAATCATCATATAGAAACATGCATATAAGTCTGAGTGCACTGGACATCAAAAAATAAGAAAATAATGATATCTGTGCTCTTGCATAGCATCTACGTATATCAATATTTTTTATTTTGTGAATTATTACAAATATAAAGATTACTATCTCATTGTTTGTTTTACAATTTTTGTAATTAAAATAAATTCAAACTACAAAGAACAAGTAAGCATGAAAACGTAAGTATATAAACATATAAGTACATACTTAGCTAATACGTCAAATTAAGATAATAAATTTCAAATGCTGTAATGCTGGTTGTATATTTATAATTTCCTCTCACCTCTCTTGTGATGACATCCATCATTTAATCTAGGGATGTTCAACTATATTAAGTTGCGCATTAGTACACCATTGGTTGCCATGAAAATAAATTAAAACTAATTTGTAGACAGTTTTGGTATTCACACATTTCACCAGATGCCACTGGCATTTTTTTTTGAAATATGAAAAAGCGAGAAATTGAGCGTCATTACGACGTGATTATGGCATTATAGTGTCATTCTGATTTTGTATGTTGTGTCGTAAGCGGTTTTTGAGACCAGTATTAGTAACATATAGTAACTTTTGTGAGCCATATTCTTGAAGAAGGTATATAAGTTTAAGGATCAAGTATGACGTGCTTTAATTTCAACCTTAAATAGTAGTATTAAATACTGTTTAATTAAACTATCGTTTCTGTTAAATTTACAAGAGTTGAGATACGCCAATTTTGACATAAACCGCAGTAACATTTCATTTTCATATCGCATTATTCCATACAAATTGAAGCAGTACAAGGAATTTTTAACGTCTTCAAGGAGATAACACCAGATGCAATATACTTCGTCACGGTGAATGCAAGGTACAACATCCAATTAATAGATAAATATAATACGTGTTATTAAATTATGTTATTTGTAATAGTAGCCCTAGTAGCCTGGGATTGTTAAAACTTGAATATCTTTTGAAATAATTTTTATATCTTAACATTCGGTTTCGATATTACAGATGGGCGACATATACATATCATCACTCGACCCCTATTCCATTTTAAATTTTGATACAATACCGCCCTCCGTTGTCAATATTTGCAACCAAATAGAAATTTTACTTCAAGAATGTATTACATTATATATTATCATATTAATGACCCAAAACCTCTCATTAAACCGATCATAAGTTAGCAAGGGGAGGACACTTTAAAAATAATATATCTATACACAATTTCAACGTTAAAAACATTACTGGGAGAATATTTGAAATAGGACAACTTTACGTTAGTGTTTTGAGGGTGAAATAGTGCTTTTTGTGTTCACCTTCTACAACAAGAGATACAGTGACGAACTTCGAGATACTGTAACTCGAATACCAAAATATTCATAATTGTATGGCTTTCATCACGTATTGACAAGTCTAGAAGCAAACATACTAAACTCATAACAAGGCCTAGGATACTATAATCGAAAAAAATAGATATATTTTATTTAGGAAGCAAATATACAGAATGGCCCATCGAAATCGAAATAGATAAATTATCACTAAAACGGTGATTTGAAAAACTGTTTCCCCATACCAGGGGGCTACTCCTTTCCTTATTATTATAGGGAACTGGAATCGAGTAATACTCCTCATTTGAAAGGCAAAGGAAATTCTGTTTACAACACTATAGTGCTAGTCTTCACTCATACCGTGAACAATAACGCGACGTAAAACGTTTATTCAACTTTTAATTCTTTTTTGCAGAAATATACAGAAATAAATGAAAGCTTTTGCATTGCAAAATTTCGTTGTCATCGCGGCCTATTATGATTTTTTTTTTGGCGAGTTAAAAATACATTTTAGCTTTCGGTAACTTTATTTAACTTCATCAGAAAATCACTAAAAAAAATAGAATAAAGTTACCGAAAACTAAAATGTATTTTTAACTCGTCAAAAAAAAATCATAGATGGCCACGATGACAACGAAATCTTCCACGCAATAATTGTAAACACTACGGCCAAGAAAACGAATTATTTCTAATTATACTGAACTTTAATTTAAAAAAAAACAATGGGAAAGAAAATCTCTCGTACTCCTTTTAAAATGTATTTATTTGAAGAACCAAAGCATTAAGAACTTAAGCAAATAGCAAATAACCTTATTAAAAACATTAACGAATAAAGACAAATCTATTGAAATTGAACACAAAGAGCTAGCATATTTCTCAATTTCATGAAAAGTAACGTTATTTATTGTTTAACAATGTCTATGTATACATTTTGAGTGTACTTCTGTCCTTGAAAATTAAAATGGTTAACTCAATTATATAAGGAATTGAAATAATTGAGATATGCTTCGCGCAATTTTTTTTATGTGTGGTCAGTGATTAGTTGCAGTGACTTCTTAAGCTGTATCCCTTGTTTGTAGCAGCATTATACCGCCTTTTATAATGCCTCGCTGTTAATCACTTTGCTCCCAACAGTGAATGGTAGGTCGATCGGAATTCAATTCTGTGAGAAAACTGTCACCGTCCGGAGAATTGAAACTCGGCTACTATCGTTCCCACATAACGATAGTGCTTGCCATTTAGAATTTTGTAAAGTGATAAGTAACTGCGGAATTAATAATCAAAATTTCCTTTTTAGTATTTGCTTTTCTGACAAATGCTCGTTTTATTTAAATGATGTAATTAACCGTCATAATTGCCGCTATTGCTCAGATTTCAATCCGCAAATATTTCGCGCAGAACAATATTCCCAAAAATTAAACGTGTCGGTTAGAATTTGTGGTCATAAGATTGTCGGACTTTTCTTCTTGGATAGTGATTTGGAATTAAAATTTAACGGGCTAGTCTAATCGAACTGTGGCGACGTATTACCAGTAAATGCCGTCAAATCACTGCATAAATAATCCAAAGTATACGCCGACGTTTTGAGCAGAACTTGTTTCATTGTGTGGAAGTTGGCGGTGGTTAATTCGAACATTTACCAAGCTGATATGAATGGCCTGTCTATATACTGCGTATTCAATTGCTTTATTTCAATCTTTCCAAGTATAGTTGCACTTTCTTATCCATTTTCTACTTTTTTTTTATTAGCGTTCAGTGAAGTATAAAATAAATGAAAAATACAGAAACTATCTCTGCAAAAAAAGAAAGAAGAAGGAGTAGCCCTCCGGGTAGAGGGGATACAGTTAGAAGACTAATTTATAACGCACATGTGTACGCCTAAAAAACAAATTTGATGTCTATCGGCATTTTTTTTTTTCAAAAAACCACGGTTTCAGTGATAATTCATCTGTTTCGTTTTCGATTGCTACCCTATATTAATTTATTCCACAGATTTGAGCATTACAAACGTTGAATATGTATATTAAGAAGGTAAATCTACCAAATAAATTATTCGTTAGAAAATCATGCTATTAAATTTAATTCGTTGATTGGCAACTGAACTTCAAGTAAACATAAGCCTAAATGGAAACTCTTCTTTATCCATAAAATTTTTGCAATGTTCTGTATTTTCGAAATATAATTATTCTCTTACAAAATCGCAGAACTGTAAATAGACCATAAGCAGAAAGACATAAACTTATTCTCAGATTACTTTGCTACTCGATTCAAAATACCCGAATTAAGTTTATTCGTTCATTTTATTTATTCTACAAGTTACTATTCGGAGATCTATTTTGATCTGTATAATACCCAAATTCGTAATAAAGGCCATATAGATAAAGGAAAATACTCTTGCGTATTATCAGTTAATATTTTATCAGTAAGTTGTATGCGTGCTCATGTGTGATTCGTACGGTACGAATCTTTACTATTGATACGGATTCGTATAATCCTATACGAATCATTTACTTTATACGAATCCGTATCATTTTGGAGTCGTACCGCCGCTTGATATGAATCGGAATCGGAGTCAAGTACTATACTGGTAGCAAATGATTGTAGTCGTATGAACCGTACCAATGTGCGAATCTGTATAATTATATGTAACTTATATGAATCATTTACTTCATACGAATCCGTATATCGAGTTAGTCTACTGATACGAAACTAAATCGAAGTCAAACAGTATATTTGTTTCATACTGGTAAATTGTATGTATGTTACGAACAGTCGTATAGTACGACTCAAATAGTTTCTCTAATCAGTAGCATGAATATGAATCGTTACTATTTATACTACAGTGGAGTATTATGATTTCATAAACATATTCATTCGCTAGCTTTTATATAGTATTTATAGTTAGTAGTTCATGTGCCTAAAAGCGCCAATAAGATATATTCTTATCGTATTTTTAGCAAGGTAGACTATTTTCATAAACGTATCTGTGTATTTATGTTTGTTTATTTTACTGAAATAATTAATACTATTTCGCAAGATCATTAGAATAAAGTCTAAACTCGAATCTCTAATACGACGAGTCATCAATGAATCGGGCTGAATCTGTTACGATCTTTCGGTACGAATCATACGAAATTAGTATACGGATCACCAGAACGATCGGAATCTTGTCGCTAGTACGGGGAGTCATGAATCATCACGAGTCGATACGAATCCTTTTGGTACAAATCTATAATATGATTTGGATATTTTATTTTAGGAGTCATTTGGATTCGAATCACCAAAAAGATTCGAATCGCCCATCACTAGCGCACACAGTCCAATCAGACGTGATAGGAGTATAGATGGTGGTGGGGAATTGTAACTGCGCTGTACCAGCGTTTAGTTACCTGGTTTCCAGGCTGTATGTGATATTTATATGGACAATAAACTGCAGGTGTAGACGTATAAGATGTCTAAAAAAATTCTGAAAAAGACATCTTTTTTCGTATGTTATGAGCAAAAAACTTATTTCCAAAAGAATAACAAACAATATTTGAATTAGCACTCACCATAAGACACAAAAAAAACGTTTTGTAAGGATAGGAAGACGATTACTTTGTGCGTTAAGTTGACTTACAATTAAGTTTAGGCGCCTTACCTCAAATGCAGCAACATCAACGGTTTTCACTTCATGCAAATTAGAAACCAACACTGTTCTCTTCTTCTTTTTCTGGTCAAGCTTAAAATCAAATCGCCTTTTAGTTGGACTTCCAGGAACAAATTTTCTATTAGGCTGAAATTGTGATTCTGATTCTTCATAAAATGGAACACCAACATTTCCGGTTTCGTTATTTACAACTGGAACATTTTGCGGATAGTTAACATTAGGCGCAGGATTATTGCTAAACGACTGAATATATTGAGGTTGAGGAGCCGACATAGAATATTCAGGATAACTTTGATTTACATTGTAAGGAACTGACTGTATTTGTTGAGACTGAGGGTGAATCCATTGATGTTGAAAGTGAGGAACCGCAGGTTTACTGCCTACAGTTGTGTTATTGTACATGGGTTGCGTAAATTGATTTGTATTGTAATTGTTTGGAAAATGAGGTTGTCCGTATAACGGATTTTGAGGATACTGATGTTGGGGAATTACTGGCACATTATAAGTAGGTTGTTGAAAATTCTGAACAAACTGTGGCTGATTATTATTTAACATTGATTGATTATATGAATTTGTGGAGATACCTAGACGTTGATGGACCGGTAATCTTGAATTCTGGAAAAGAAATACATATTTCCTATAATTTTCTGTGATATTTAAAAGCATGTATGTAACATAGGCAACATGAAACATTTTTTAATCGACGAAGGAGAAGTTAGAATCTTAAAAGTTAGATTTTTTTAATCAGTTTGATCTGTCATAAAATCCCAACCAGTAAAAGGCACCTTCAAATGAATGTTAACTAAATATTGAAATCGTCTAATTCTTTGCATCTTCTTTGCATGTTTACATTTTAGTTTATTTACTTTACCCTCAAAAACGAAATGAAAACATACAAAACAGATACAAAATAATACTGCCTTTGATAAATAGAATAACGCAGAAATGTGTATTATTACATTATCTAACAAATTCATTATTTTCACCATATTAAGAGTATTACCACAGATAGCTCGTGAGAATACGAAATCCGTCACGGCATTTCATCATGAATAGATCCCCGTTTGGAACCGGCTCATATAGAAGATATAGCAAACGCCTGCGATGTATACAACCTGTGTGATCTTACGTATTTACATGGGATGAGCTATCTGTAGCTATCTGCGGTATGACTATAAAGGCAGACTCACACTTATACAGCTTTTGTATTGTGCCGCTAGAAAATTGCCTGGTTTGAATGTTGTAACATGTGAACTGCGTCTCGCAATAAAAAATTGCGCAGTTTTCAAACTTCTATCGCTACTTTATTGTGCATATTTTGAAACTCATGAATAATAAAAAATGCAGGCGAGAATTTATAATAACTCGAACCATTTTTTGCTAGTCCGAAAATGCTTCCTAAGAGAGCTTAAATATTTCCCGAACGCTTCTATTTAGAAAAACAAAAACTGGTATGCTCATTTATCCTCCAGAGATGAATCGATTCCATCAATTGCGAATTTCTAGTATCGGTCATAGGCGTCCGTTTTGGGTAGGTTAACTGCTATTTTAACGCATAACTTTTTTGTCTTTAACTTTTAAGCATTTGCGACACTAGATTATTAAGTTTTCAGGTATTCTAGTAATAAAATGTACTCTTACTTTAAGTCGGTAGGGTACACCGTTTTCTAGAAAAATCGATTTGAAAATTTTTCGTTTTTTTGTCATTAAAATTCAATTTATTACGTACCTACTTATTTTTAGCGACGAAGTTGGCTAGGACTATCAAGGCATAGATGAAAATTAATTTAATAAATCATCTTTTGTTTCAATAAATGCAGCACACAATTCGTAAAAAAAATTTGGGAAAAGAAGCAAAAATCAATTTGAAACTAAATTTTAGCTGTATATAATGCAATTTTTCCCAAACGCCAATTAAATTAAACATATTTTTATTTAAAAATATGCCGTCCGGAAGTGGAGTCGTACCACCAGGTATTGCTATCGCGGCCTACCGCAACACCGTTGCGCCACCAGGCAGCTCCGACAGCACTAATAATCTTCACAAATATATGTGAACGAGATGTTGCATATATTTGTGAAGATTATTAGATTAAAGACAAAAAAGTTATGCGTTAAAATAACTGTTAACCTACCCAAAACGGACGCCTACGACAGGTACTAGAAATTCACAACTGATGGAATCGATTCATCTCTGGAGGATAAATAAGCATACCAGTTTTTATTTTTCTAAATAGAAGCGTTCGGGAGATATTAAAAAAAAAACTAATTACAAGGCGCCATCTTCAAAG